>JAODAL010009854.1:0-108291 GCA_025379985.1 Phyllomedusa bahiana
GTTAGATATTGATGGTACCCTAATTTTCGTGAGGGACATAAGGTCACGACTGACTGTACTTACAAAGAGGGTTATCCAAAAGTCCATCTTCACTTTCAATTGCGAGTTCCTCCAATGTCTCAAGTGCCTTAATTTAATTTCTACATCTATTATCCTCCTTTCTCCTCAAATTTTTATGGCGTTTACATCCTTCACTGAATTAAATGCATTATATTTAGGAGTAGGTGTCAAGAAAAGCCCACGCTGGCCCACTCGAGGGTCGACGGCCTGACTTGGAGTGTATTACGACGTCGCACTCCCCCTAGGGTGCACGAGGTCAGCCAGATACTGTTTCCGTGAACCCCTGTCCACACGGGCACAGGGAGACCCAGGAAGGATGAGAGAACACACTACTCTCCACGACCCTTCACGACTGGGAGAGATTTGTTTACCCACACTGGTTAAACAAAGATCTGCCAGTCAAATAGGCTGCCACCAGTTTCTAGTTTGGTTAGAAGACCAGTCTGTTACCGACATATAACAAGGCCAGGAACCAGCCTTGGGGTAGCTATATATTATGACCGAGTAATGGGCGTGTGAGGCTGATGATCAAGACAATAGACTAGCTCAGATTAAAGTTTATAGATTTAATTCGCCTTGGAGGGCGTACTAGGTAGATAATATGTACAGGATGATAATATATACAGGTAAGAGTCAGAGGTGCAAATACGAGTATGGTTTCAATTCAAAGGCAGTAAAATGTGTCCAGTTACCTGTTGTTGGCTTGGAGCTGGGCCCACATGGGGGGCGTATGTGGCCTGCGCTGCGTGGATGCTTCTTGAATGCTGGCATAATGTCAGGTACCCCCCTCCTGAATGCAACAACAGGCCCACATGGGTTCCCTGCTTATATCCGTGATGGGACAGCCCACGTGGCAGCCCCTACACTACCCCACACACCCCTGGGACGGTCTACAAACTCCTGCTTCCCTGGCCATGCCATTTCTTTCATATTCCAATCTTTTATTGAATATTCAAATATCAAATACAAAGCAGAGTAGAAATATAGCCATTGAAAATATAACGAAAGGTACAAATCTGGTCATATACAACATGTATTCCATGAATAGAAGCAATATCCGAACATTGTACCGGTAACACCATTCTATGGGAAAAGCAAGCATTACAAAAGAAGCACAGGTAAAAGAAACATCAAATTTGCTGTTGGGCTAAGAAAGAAGGGCAATCTTGTATTGTTGAAGAGCAAAAATGTCACTGAGAGCTGCAGCAATTACCCTTTTTTCATAAACTAGCTAAAGCCATTGTAAAAAACATTTGAAAATCAGTCCCTGCAAACATAACGTCCTAACATCGTAACCTTAAACAGGAAACTAGAGCCAGACCTAGGAGCGAAGAGAGGGCCACAGTTGTAAGTACGCCCTGAGAGGGGGGGTGGAAGCTGACGTCCAGCGTCACCTGTCCAGGAAACTACCCAATAAGCCCTACAGTCAGCCGTGATCCCTGGTTTCGAGTAGTCTGCCCTTAGGTGTCAATAAGCCCAGCATATTCCGCTGAGCCACAGAAGGTCGCCCATTCAGCCCATGTAACCCTGTATCTGTCCGTCAGCTGGTTGTGATCTGCATGGATCTCCTCCATCTGTTGGATAGAGGAAATCTCCTTAAACCATGATGCTATAGCAGGCACCTCAGTCGACCTCCACAACCTAGGTATCAATGCTTTAGCTTCGCTTAACATGAAAATAAGCAAATGACCCTTGAAGACCTGTAGGGGCAGAGGGATAATCTGTAACAGAACTACCGCCGGGTCATTCTGCAATCTGATCCCCGTCATCAATTCAATTATCTGCAGTACCTTTACCCAGAAGGCCTGAAGCAATGAGCATGACCACCAGATGTGGGACATGGATCCCTCCTCCGTTCCATATCTCCAACAAGTATTGGGGACCTGGTGGCTGATCTTGTGGAGGAGCGTGGGTACCCTATACCACCGGGAAAGTATTTTTAAATGAAGCTCCTGTAGCCTACAAGGCACAATGGATTTGTAGGTCAATACATTGGCTTTCTGCCAATCCTCTTTAGAAAAAGGTCTTCCGAGTTCCACCGCCCAACTATCTCGATAAGCAGGACCAGACCCCGACATGGAGGCAATGATCAATTTATATGTTTTAGAGATTAGATGACTTCCGGATGTTCTGTTGGAAAACAATGTTTCCAGTGGGGTTAGGAGTCTGTGAAGATTCAGTGCAATTTCATTAGCAGCATAGTAATACATAAGCTGTAGACATCTAAACAAAGGCACAGGGAGGAGGGGAAATAACTCCCTCATCTCCGTCATGGATCTCAACCCCTGCGAGGTAAGAACGTCAGAGAACTGTAGTGGTCTCCCTACCCTGCCATCAGTGGTGGAAATGGAGGGCCAACGTGTTCCCAACGAAGGATTTCCCGTTATCGGGGTTAGTGGACCTCCACAGGGGAGGATACCTCTAGTGGTGCCATATGTCCTCCTACCCTGAAAAGTGTGGCACGCCACCCACGGGAGCATTCACATCAGCCGCAACGGGAAAGCGGTTCGAGGCAACCAAGGCAAGTTGGCCAGTGGGGCATTATATATACCCTCCTCGAACCGTACCCACAGTTTCGTGGATCGGTGATGGTAGAAGTCAAACACTCGCGCTGCCACTGAAGCCAAGTAATAGGCTTTTATGTCAGGGAAAGCTAAGCCTCCCTCCTGTCTGTCTCTTATGCGCCCTGACTTCGCTATCCTCGCTTTCCTGCTTGCCCATGTGAATTTATGTAAAATTTTATCCACCGTCAGAAAAAACGATTTAGGCAAAAGGCAAGGTAGAGCCTGCAATAAATACAGTATACGGGGCAGAACATTCATTTTAATTATACTTATTCTCCCCAGCCAAGAGAAATCTTTGGCGTTCCACCTTGCCAGGTCTCCTGTTATCGTATGTAGAAGGGGGACAAAATTGAACTCGAATAGGTCTTGTGGGTCAGAGGGGATATGGATACCCAGATATTTAAAGGAACGTCCGGTCCATGTAAAAGTGAAATCTTTTGTCAGCAGAGAAATAGTGGGTTCTGGCAGATTTATTCCCAATGCAACCGACTTAGGATAATTTATCTTAAAATTGGTGAGCATCCCAAACCTCTCCAGAGAGGCCATAATATTCGGGAGAGAGGTAAGTGGTTGAGATATATACAGCAACAAATCGTCGGCATATGCCGCGCATTTATATTGTTCATCTCCCACTTGGACCCCCTTCACATCAGGGTTATTCCTCAAATCCCGTAAGAGATGTTCCATTACAATCACATATAAAATGGGCGAGAGGGGGCAACCCTGCCTGGTGCCATTTCGTATCAAGACTGGGGCAGAGAGGGTGCCATTAATTCGAATTTGGGCTCTGGGATTCTGATATAGGGTCATGATCCTCTGTACCATGAGCGGCCCGAGACCTATGTTCTGCAATGCAGCACGCAAGAAGGACCAGTCGACCCTATCAAACGCCTTCTCAGCATCTAAGAAGGGCAGCATTCCAGGCACCCCCTTGTTTCTCATTCTTTGCATTATGGAAATCGTTTTCAGTGTGTTATCCCTTGCTTCACGATTAGGAACAAACCCCACCTGGTCCAGACCGATAAGGTCCTCCAAGATGGTGTTGAGCCTAAGGGCCAGAAGTTTAGCAAAAAGCTTAGCGTCAGTATTTAGTAATGATATTGGCCTATAGCTTTGACAAGATAGAGGATTCTTCCCATCCTTAGGGATGACCGTAATGTGCGCTAATAGAAAATGTGGCGAGGGGTTGTCATAGAAAGAGGGAGAATTGAAGGCATCTAACATGGGCATTACTAGGTCCTCACCAAGCGCCTTGTAAAATTTGGCCGTGTAGCCGTCAGGCTGATTTCAGCTCAGTCTCTGTGAAAGGAGCCTCCAAAAGAGCCAATCTATCTGGATCTATATTAGGAAGCGCGGTACTTCCGATGTAATCCTGCAACCCATCCGGGCAAGAGGGCAGTTTTGGTTTGGGAAGGTTATATAGTTCTTGGTAATATGCGTGGAACGCCTCCAAGATTTCTTCTGTAAAGTGTACTATTTTCCCCTTTTTATTTTTAATGGATGACACGAATAAGAACGCTCTCTTGTCCCTCAGAGCACGAGCCAGCATTCTGTTCGGCTTGTTGCTCCATTCGTAAAAGGAATGTGCACAAAGCTGCTTATATCTTTTGTTTTTCCTCTCCAACACACTGTGGACTTCATGTTTAATTTGGATCAGTTCTCTGTAAACAGACTCGTCGCCACTTTTCTTGTGTTCTGTTTCCAGGGAATGCAAGCGAGCAAGCAAGTTATTTAAACGTGCTGCCGCTTCTCTTTTTAACCGTGAACCGTGCTTAATCAGCACCCCCCGGAGCACACACTTTAATGCGTCCCATTTTAAATGAGGAGGCGTGGTGTCTGTAGCATAATCCTCCAAGAAGTGCTTGGTGCTTTGTTTTAGTTCCGCGAGGCACAGTGAGTCATTCAGCAGTGTCTCATTCAGTCTCCAAGAAAAAGATTTCCGGGAAGTCTTGGGCAGACACAGCAAGCAATGCACTGGCGCATGATCCGAGTGTAAAATGTCATCGATACGTGCCCCTTTAACACGAGGAAGCAGGGAGTTTTTTGAAGAAACACGTGGGCAGCGATTTATAGTTCTGTGCGGGGGAAGAAGAACGAAATAGCCCCCTACCCTCGGGAAAGAAATATACGCCAGAAAAATCGCCAATTGCATGCATGTAAGGTTTTTTCTTTTTTTGGTACAATTTTTTCAGGGGGATTTTTTAAACGGCCCCGACGATGTTCGGTAAAAGGTTGGTATGTCCCTTAAAAGGGTCGCCGCTTTGTTTTTACCTCCCCTTGGGCAAAAAGGGTCACCCTTGCCCAAAACCTTAGAGGAAAGGACAGCTGACCCTGATTTGGGGAAAAAACGTTCGCAACGTGTGGGGGGGCCTGAAAAGTTTGAAACCCCTTAACAAATAGAAACTCGCATTGGGGTTTTGGGGGATTTTTTTCCCCCAAAGCTCTGTTTTCCAAATTTATCCTGTTTTTGTTTGAAAAAGCCATCAATCCAAACCCCTTTCTTGAAGTTTCTGCTCTGGGGCAGAGAAAATTTTTTGCTCCACCCGTTTCCCCGACACCTGAATCCCTAATGCCTTTTTGGGAAACTCATCATATTTGGTATAAGTTTCAGAGCTGTGGTCTGTGGACCGAGGCGGGGGCCCCCAAATTTCTGTCCCAAAAAATTTTAAGTAAAAATTTTAAAGAAGGGGCCCAATCCTCAAAATTTCCTAAATTTTGGGGCCGGAAGGGAGCAAAAGGGGAAAAGGGGGACTCCCCCCCCTTTTTTGTAAGTTGTTACACTTCTTTGAAAACTCCTTATTTACCTGTTGTATTATTTATCTCCCTTGAAACCCATCTGCCCCCCAAACTTACCCCCCTATTTTGGCCCTCAACAAGTTTTTCCCTAAGTCCTCTCTCCTTCCCTCACCTATTTTACTAATCCCACACGCTTTTTTCCCTCTTCAAAAACCCCAAACCTCCACCCTCACATTTTTACTGTACAAACCCCGCTATATTCATCATTTGACCTTCTGCTGTCTCTTTTCTTCTCCTGCTTCCCCGTTTGCGGGGGACATCTCCCCCCAAACCCCCGGGGCCCCCTTTCCCTTTTTACGCTCTTTCCCCCCTCCTCCTCAGCCCCCCATAAAAACCCTGAACCTGCTTCCCAATTCGCTGTACGCCTTTTTCTGCCCCTTTTTTTTGTGCTCTAGGGAACCCCCCCGTCCATCTGCAACAAACTCACTGCTGTTATGAACTTTTTTCTCCCCCCAACTCCCCCTCAACCTGCTGGCCTCACAAAAACATGGCCCCAAAGCAATCTGACACCAATTCCCCTTTTGCCGCTCTCACCTTTTTTTTGGGTACATTTAAACAGACCCCCCCAGCCCTGAGAACGGGCCCGGGGGTGGGGGGATTTGGCTACTTCTCTCTCCCCCCACTGCATTTTAAACAGGTCCTTCCCCCTTTGGCCCCCCCTCCCCTTTCCCTCCTTTGAGGTCCAAAACCCTCGACCTTTCAGCCATTTTCCCCCAAGCCCAGTTTCTACAGCCCCCCCCGGCTCCCCCCCGCCATTTTTCTGGATCATTTTGCCCCCCTTGGCCCTCCCACATTTCCCTCTCTTCTGAAATGCCCCCTCTCATCATGGGTATTTAAAAACACCCCCAATTGAGGGACCCCAATGTACCTTCCTGCCTCACAGTTTTTTTCATTAACCCCCTTTTTCATGGCCTTTTTGCATTTTACTGACCCCCCCAAAACCCCAAAAGGGTTGGGAACTCTCGGGGATCTGGTTTTCCCTGTCATTTTTCCTCAATTTCTAACTTCACTAATTCCCCCCTTATGCTCCTCGCCCAAACAACTTATCTCCTTCATTATCACTAATTCTCCCCTTTCCCTCGGGCAAACCGGGGCCCATCTCCATAAAAGAAATTCCGCTCCTTTAAAAACTCAGAAAACCCCCCACAGACACCAAACAGTCTCACCCCCCAATCCCCTCCCTCTCCTGTCCAACCAGGCTGTAAAACTTTTACAATGAAACTCTCATTTCCCACCCGGGGACTTTTGGCACCACTCACACCCCCCGCCCACCAAGTCAGACGCCCGCACCCTTGGCACACACCTCAGCCCTTTTTTTCCCTCCGATTTTCCCCTTTTGTGCTGAGCAGCTGTGGAGAAAGTCCCAAAATACCTGCAAATTTTTTCCACTACAAATTCATGCTCAGGGAAATTTTTCAACGCCCCTTTTAAATGGGCCAAACAAAAAATATTTCACCTTTCCCCCAACCCCAAATAACAAAAAACCCAAAAAAGCCCCCTTTGACACCTTCCAAATCCCTCCTAAGGCCCAAAACGCAGGCTCCGGGCACTGACCTCTGTGCTGAAGGGCCTGGCCACTCCCCTTTAAAAAAACAAAATGAAAAAAACCGGCTAAAAAAATTTTCTCAGTCCCCCAAAAAAATACCCATCCTGTCCCTCCCCGCACGTCCTCAATCTTCTCGCCGCCCTTGAAACCCCACGACAGAGGAAGAAGTGCCAGGCTTCTCCTGTCTGCCCGTCCCACCACCCCGCTCTAACCTTTACCCCCTTTTCCCTTCCCCCCCTTGGCCAGTCTATTTCTCCCCGTCCTCTCCCCACCTTTTTGCTATCTGTAACCTCTCCTCTCCCCCTGGGGTCTTTCCATCCCTTTCCTTTTAAAAAAGCCCTCATAACCCCTTTACTAAAAAAAACCCTCTCTGGGGCCCCTCCTGGGGCTGATAAAATACCGACCATTTTCTAACCCTGCCCCTTCATCCTAAAACCCCGGAACGGGTTGGTCTAACTCGCCTTTAAACCCCTAAACTTCTGCAAAATCTCTTCTTGACCCCGTGCAATCAGGTTTTCCCCCAACCCCACACTCCCGGAAAATGCCTTAGTTAAAGTCCAAATGACCTCTTAAACAGCAAAAACTTTAGGGGAACTACTCATTGTTGTTCTCTTGGATCCTCTGCGGGATTTACACTGTGGAAACAAACCCAAATTCTTCCCCCAGCTGCCAGCACCCTTGGCCCCCCAGGACACCCCCCCCTCTTCCCCCCTTTGGGTTTTCCCTCCTTTCCTCTCGGGCCGCTTTCCCTTTAGTGTCTCTTTTTTTGGTTTGCCTTCTCTCCTCTTTCCTCTTTCTGTTTGGGGGTTCCCCAGGGATCAGTTTTAGGTCCTCCCTCTTTTCATTTGTAAACAGCCCCATTTGGGCAAAAAATCAGGAGATTTTGGGTTCCGTTCCATCCTAAGCGGGTGACCCCCAATTATACACCTCCCCCCGTGGGGCATCACTCCGCCTTGCTAAAAAAAAACACCATGACTGTCTGTCCCCCTGTCTCGACATCCCTGTCCCTCTCTCCAAACGAAAATAAACCCACTAAGACCCGAACTTCTTGCTTTCCCCCCATCTATAACCCAACCCCCCCCCGCTTTTCTGTTTTCTGTATGTGGTAAACCCCCATTTTTTCCTTGGGAGCAGGCCCCTTTTCAGGGGGGTTTTTTTGGATTTGATCTGACCCTTTTTCCCCTATTTTCCAATCCCTTGGCCCCCTCCTGTCACCTGCCCCCTCAAAACATCTCCAAAAACCGTCCCCTTTCCCCAAATGTGGAAACACTCAAACCCCAATTTTTCTGTCTTTATTCTTTCTCGCTTGACTATGCAACTTTCCCTTTCTTATCGGGCTCCCTTTTCTTTCAAAAATCTCCCCCTTTTCCAATCTGTCCAGAATGCAGCAGCCCGGTTTTCTTTCTCTCCAGCCGCTATTTCTGAGGGCCCCTACCCTGGTCAGTCCCCCTCACTGGTTGCCCATTCCCTACAGGGTACATTTAAACTCAGCCCCCTTTACCCCTAAAGCCCCTCCCAGCGCTGCTCCTCCCACATTCCCCCTAGGGCTCTGCCCACCGCCCTAAACCCTGCTCCCGCCCTGCGATGATATCGACTACATTCCTCAAACATCCGAACCCCCCCATGCCCGCCCCCAAAATTCACCAAAAGTGCGGCCAAACCCTTTTTTCTGGAATTAGCTACCGCGGGCGATTTAGGACATTCCAAACCCCAAAAGTTTTTTAAAAGGGCCCCCGAAAATTCATCTTCGCGGTTTTGGGGCCCCCCCAAAACCCTAACTGCTTTCAACACAAACTTTCACCCCTGCACCCTTTGGGGCCCTTTACAGGCACTGGGGCCCTCGTATATAGAAGTCATCCCGGGTGGCAGGTTCATCCATTTTTCCCCTGTTAAAACCCCCCCCCTTTTTTTTTAAAAAAATGGGGCCCGGGCCATTGTAAAACCTTTTGGGACTTCTTTCCCCTATTTTTCACCCAAAAACACCCTAATAATTGTAAGCTCTCACGAGCAGGGGCCCCACACCCCCTTTTGTCCCCATTTTTTAAGTACTTTTAAAGTGTAATGACTGTATGTTTACCCTTGAATTTGTAAAGAGCTGCGGAATAAGTTGGCGCTATAGAAATAAAGATTATTATTATAATACTGTTTAACATCATGGACCTGGTGTGGGAGGGACTTATGGAAGAGGATTGCTACCCCCTTCATTTTAGAGTCTACATTACTACTATGGCACCAGGCAGGGTAATACCTGTTTCTCAAGGCTGGGAGGTGATTTAGACTGAAATGAGTCTCCTGCAAGCATAAGATATGCGAGCGAGCTTTGTGCATCTCATATAGAATCCGAGAGCGCCTCTCAGGGATGTTAAACCTCTTCACATTGAAGGAGGTAACCTTAATTGATGTCATGGAACATCAGATAACCAGCACCTCGATAGGTTTAAAATCGGCCCATCCCCTCTCAGAGAATCTCCTGGTCGGCTCAAAACAAACCAAAAAACAAAAGCAACTCTGGAAGAGCATAACAAAGCTCCCCCTAATCGCAGCAATGGCACTGAAACGAAACGGTGCAGCTTGACGGCTGCAAAGGACCAGCAAATCGCGCTGAAGTCCCAACCTATTTGGGGACAGGGGCCGCAAAGCGGCTTAGAGCAACTGACACATTGTAGCAAAAGCACAAGCCATAAGGGACAAAAGATCCTCATGAGAAACTGTAGTGAACCACATTACATAGGGCAAATATATGCAAATAATACGCATGCCTGGGAGAACCCGGGCGTCCTAAACTGTTGGGGGTGCAATAGTAACAGTATAAAGGTATATCTGACACAGAGGAAGAAAAGGGAATGGAGAAGGAGGACTGACATATAAGGAGAGGAGAGAGCGGGAGGGGGGAAGAAGGAAGGAAAGAGAAAAAAAAAAGGGGGGAGGAGCAGGGGGGGTGGCGGAAAAAGGGAAGGGAAAGCCAAAAGAATCGGGGAGTCTGATATTTCTTGAATATGGGGTCAAGGAGAATGTCTGACAGATATCAGATATCAGAGAGCACATAGACAGGCACAATTAGAATAAGACATGGCAGAAATGAATACGCTCACAGTCAGTTGCCTGCCGGGATGTTTCGTGCAAAGTCCCTCAGGTTATCTCTACTTCCAGTTTTCTTCTGGGGTCTGTGGTCCCTTTGCGGTAAGGGCGACCTCTGTGAACCGAACCCTCTGGATGAAGTCTGAGATCCGGCGCCGATACCCGAAGGGTGGGAAACAAACATCGCCAGCCACTCCGGCAAAGAAACAGGGGAGAGATCCAAAGCCGCCATGAAAGACGGCAGGTCATCAGGGGAACGTAAGGTGATCAACTCCTCCCCCCATGCAGACATGCAGGGCAAACGGAAAACCCCACCGGTACGGGATACCGTGGGATTGCAGGATCGCTAGTAGAGGCTTCAGTGTGGTCCGGAGCCGAAGTGTGCATCTGGAAATATCCGGGAAAAGAGCTAGTTTAGCACCTTCAAAGGATATGATTGGGGCACGCCTGGCTTTCTGCATGATGGATTCCTTAAGAGAGAAATAAATGGAGCGGCATATGACGTCTCTTGGTTTAGTCTCAACAAGGGCTGGGTGGGCGTTTTGCGCACGATGAGCCCTGTCGATTTCTATGGGTTCCGCCGTGTCTCTGCCCAGGAGCCCATTAAAGAGTTTGGTGAGGGGTCAGTGGCAGGTCTTGCGTTTTTAATGGACTCGGGGAGGCCCGGATTTTGGATGTTTTCCTCCGGTTGCCGTTCTCAAAGTCGTCCATATGCTCAATCAGACTTTGGTGGAGGTTTTTCTGGGAATCTATGGAAGCTTGCATCGAGTCCAATCTATGGTGAACTGACTCTTGCTGCTCCTCTAGTGACTTGACTTTGTGCTTTAATAAAGAAACGTCCGTTTTAACAGGTTGAAGATCTCTACCCCAGGCAGCTTTGAGATCTTGAGCAAGGGCCGAGAGGTCACTTTTAGCTGGTAACAAGGCAAGAAGAGCCTGAAGTTCAGGGTGCCCCTGTAGGGTTTGCAAGGCTTCAGCTGCTGGTATGCGAGTCATGGCACACTCCTGAGGCGACGGAGCGCGCGCTTGTATGTGACCACTGGAGAGGTTGTCATTGGAGGATCTGGGGCTGTGGTCTAGAGGGTGCTGTCGCATGGGGCGCTGGGAATGGGACCCTTCTGACCCACTGGGCGAAGCTGCAGGGCTTTGGGAGTTAAAGAGCGTTGGGCTCACTCCTGTGCCGATCACTGGGCTCCGGGCAGTAGCAGGATCTAGGGACCGGGGGCTCCCCTCTCCCTCGGACATCCTGTCTGCATTAAGGGATCCTGAGGGTGTAGAACTGTCCTCATTGGGGGGTGCAAGCGTGTCTCTGCCGTCCCTCATATGGCCTGCCTCAGCAAAGTCATGCTGCAGTCCATCCCCCATCCCCTTGGCCCGGGTACCTGTCTACAGGGGATCCGGAAAGGCTGCTGAATCCCCCCGCCGGTCACACGTGTCTGCAGCCAGCCCCTGAGATCTGGTGCAGGGCGCTTCAGGCCTCCGGGCATTCGGCGCCAGATCCTCGGCGCGGCTCTCCTTCCCCAATGCGGGTGTCGCGGTCCGCCGCGGAGTCTTCCCCCTCTCCTCCTTAGCGTGCTCTCCTTGCGCTGCTCCTTCCTGGGCTGTTAGGCGGATCCTGCCAGCGCCATCCTCCTTCCCAAGATGGCGCCCGTGACAAAGACTGCTCCCTGGAGCCTGCTTGAAGCCCCGCGAGCGGTGCAAAAAAAGTTAGAAATGGGCACCTCGCCCTCCGGGTGATCTGCTGCAGCTCTGCTCATTCTTTTGTTGTGTTTAGACCCCATTTTCAGGGCAGTTAACCCCACTGTAGCCAAATGCCCTGGAGGAGCTCTCCTACACGCGTCCTACCAGCAGCATAGCAGACCACACCCCCCCTGGCCATGCCATTTCTGACTGAAAAACCAAAATTGGCCATACCTTGGCAGGGCATTGGCACAGAACGGAACTAGTGGCACCATCAGAACCAGCTGGGCCTAAGCTATGCCACGATACCAGACATCCCTATCCTATGGGCTTCCTAAGTCCAGTTCTGAATTTCTCAGTACCCCTGCCCCCTAGAATCTCAGGAGTGGTGACTATGTGCACGGGGAGTTCCATATTTTAAGATATGAAACCGCCATAGACGAGTTATGAAAGGGTCGCCTATGAATCTTTATAAAATATCGGTGACTGGCTGACTGTCATCTGTGTATTCAAGTCTTTGAAGCTTGAGGTTGGAGCTACTTAAGTTGCATGAGGATCCTTTCATGCGCTGATCTCCTGCTGGGGTGGCTTCTTATAGAAGGGCATTTACAATGGGTCTGAGCTGGGCTAATTAATGTGTAAATTGAGCTTTCCTGGGAGTTGGGGACATTTGTGAGATCTGACTAGATACGAAGTTGGAGGGGGGAGAATGATTTGTCATTTTTTGAGTGAATTTTCCTCACAGTAGGTATAAAGCATAGACCCCTTTCTAATATTCCTATTTGTTGAGGTGTCAGTTAAACTGAAGACACCTTAAAGATTTGTAAATTATCAGCTGTTCCTTTATTCTCTATCTGGTATTGTTGTAACTTCATTGCTCTCTGTCCCTTAGTTGTTCTTCTGGAACTAAAAAAAGATTGATGTTGTCTGGGGAGAGTAGGTGATTGTGTTCGTAGTCATTGTTATAGTGGCAGATGCTTTCATACTGAATGGCACTGATGACGCTTTTTCAATAGAATTTGTAGGTATAACTTTTGTCATGCCTGTTGTACATTGTCCTTTGACATATGAGGTAATAATAATGACTGATGTAAACTTGATTGCTAAGGATTATTAGTAAAGGCCTGCTAAGGAGTATAGTGATGTCTAGAGTTACTAGTCCCTTTTTGATAAAGGGAAGATTTATTTTTACGTTTAGGTTTTGGATAAATCCCTTCCATTTGAAAGTCGTCTGTGTCTGAGATGTTCGACTCTGATATGCCAGAATAAAATTATGAGGAGGGATGTTCCTTTTTATGCCCCTTCTCAATGTTGCAGTATAAATCTGACCTGTTTCAAAGTCCGATTTGTCTCTTACAAATTTTATCTGATTGAAAAGTCTATTTGTCTTTCCAATCTTGATTCTAGGTTCTTAAATTCAGGAATTGTTCTGAAATTTTGTATCTCATTAATTTCTCCTACTAGCTGCACACTTATTTTACTAAAAAAATGCTGTTCATATTCAAGAAGATATTCAAGCAATTTATAAACTCCGCCAACCATTCATAAATATAGAATCTTTAGTATTTGAGGTATTTTTTCATGAAAATATCTTTGCAGACTGTCTATTTCCCACCAGGATCATTTATTTGGTTTATACGTAATCAAGGTCACGGAAAGGAGGTCAGGATGGTGGAGTACACTCATGGGTAAGGGATAGCTGAAGGTCGATGCCCAGAAAATGTAGGCTGAACAACTTGCAAAATGCAAAATAAAACACACAACTAACTAGCAAAGTATCCCAGAGCATTGGTTCTGGGAAAGTTAGGTGGCATGGTCTGGCCCTTTAAAACAGTGCAGGTGCGCATGTTGGCCCTTTAAATCAGCATGGACTGATCAGCAAGTGTTTGTATGCCCTGGGGAGCATACAGCAGCCGGGAGCCAATGGACAGCCAGTGACAGAAAGTGGATCCATCTGCGGCTGCCCGAGAGTGGAGAGAGGTGAGTGGGAACACAGGTGCGTCCACTAGTACAGACCCCGGTTGCAGTGCAAAAGATGACACAGAAGCATCCTCCAAACTTGTCTGCTGTGGACTATCCTTTTTTTTTTTATTAAAAGAGCAGCCTGAAATAAACTATTATTGTTCCACTGGTGGTATCTCTAGCAATTAGCTTTATTATGTGAAGCTGTTTTTTTATCAAGTTTAATTTTCCTGCTGTACACTGAATAAAAAGGCTCTCTATGTAATTTTATGTAAACACAACACAATATAAGCAGCGCTCTTCAAATGCCATAAAACAGTCAAAGGGAACATGGGAATTTTTTTCAAACTGCATGTTTGCTAGTTTAGGATACATGAAAATTTGAGGTTCTTAGTTTATATTTTTGATCCAAACTGTAAGAGCCCACCCACCAGCGACAAGGTGACCTCAGTACAGATGGGAACCTACTCTGACATGTTACCTCACTTAGTGTCTGTTAAGACCTCCATATTTTCAGGGTGACAAGGTCCCAGCTACATTCTGCTTCGATTAAAGTCTGTGTGGATGGGCGGAGTGCATAACCAAAATGGAGACTAGCTACTCCCCCATGCAAACAATCCAAAAAAAGCCCCAAAACTGCTCAGTACATCCAAAACAATTTTAAAGAAAATAGCATAGGTGCATGCTAGTGTGGCAGTAAAGCAATGTAAATACAACAAAATTTCTGCAGCACTCTATAGACGCCAAAAGGGGAACATAGAGTTTTTTTTTCAAAATGCATTTCTGCTACTTAGGATACATGAAAATTTGAGGTTCTTGCTGTACATTTTATATCAGAACTGTAACAGTGTGTAATCCATGCAGACTTGTTTTAATCAAAGCAGAATGTAGCTGACCGGACAGCAAGTGAGGTAAAATGTCCGAGTAAGTGCAAATCTGAATTGAGGCTACCTTGTTGCTAGTGGACGGGTTCTTCCAGTTTTGATCAAAAATGTGCGCTAAGAACCTTAAAGTTTCGTGTATCCTAAAGTAGAAGTTTCCCTTGACTGTGTTTTGGCGTTTGTAGAGTGCTGCTGATATTGTGTTGTGTTTGCATTGCTTTTACTGCCCCACCAGCGTGCACCTATACTGATTTCTTTAACCCCTTACCTCCACAGTCAGTTTTGACCTTCCTGACAGAGCCACATTTTTTAAATCTGACATATGTGAGAATAGATTTTTGACAGTTTTGCCTATCCATGTGATTCAGAGACTGTTTTCTCATGAGACATTGTGCATTAAGAAAGTAAGAAATTTTGGTCCATACAATACTTATTTGTGAAAAATATCAAAATATCGTGAAAATTTAGTAAAATTTGCCATTTTGAAACTTCAAAAATCTGTACGTGTAAGACAGGTAGTTATTCCTCTGAAAAAGTTTCTAACTAGCATCTAGCATATGTCTTCTGTAAGTTGGCATCATTTGCTTTTTTTTTTTTAACGACATTAGTGGGTTTAGAAATCTAATAGTAATTTTTTACATTTTCAAGAAAATTTGCAACACAGATTTTTTTTAGGGCCAGTCCAGTTCTGATGTGGTTTTGAGGGGCCTATGTTAGACACCCCCATAAATGACTTCTTCTAAGAAACTACACCCTTTAACCCTTTACCGACCTATGATGTATGGGTACGTTATAGTGCTGGTAAGGAGCTTTGTAGTGTGATCGCGCTGGAGCTAATTGCAGCTAACACCAGGTGCTTACAGCGTGGGAGGGCGCCACCACCGTATATGAATGAGAAATGGTGCTGCGTTTCTTACTCTGATTGGGACACCCGCGGCAATATCGCGGGGTTACGATTTGTGAACATGGCAGCTGGAAGCCTTGTGAAGGTTTCTGTCGCTGCCATGTTTTCAATTTCCCCACTTCCGGCCCCAAGCAGGAAGTGGGGTAATCGCCATCTTTGTACACCCTAAGGCATTGTTTATACAATGCATTAGATTGTAGAAACGATTGCCGCCTCCTAGTGGTAAAGCACCTTAGGGAGACTCAAAGTTTAGGTAAAAAAAAAAAGTTTTAAAGTGTAAAAAAAAAATGAAAAAATTAAAATAGTTCAAATCACCCCCTTTTTTGCCATTCTACAAATAAAAAAAAATAAAATAATAAAAAAGTTACACATATTTGGTATCACTGCATCCGAAAAAGATCGATCTATTAAATATAACATCACTTATCCTGTACGCTGAACGCTGTAGAAGAAAAAAAAATTCTTTTTACACCATTCACATTTAATAACTTTTTATATTAATTCTACAGGTTATTACGGTCGTGTGGATATCTAATATGTGTAGGGTTTTTTGTGTGTGTAATATAAGCACAATTATTTTTTATTAAATATTTATTTTTATTTTATTTATTTTTTTATTCATTTTTTACACTTTTTTTAAAACTTTTTTTAAAATCCCATGAAGGGAGAACTGTTTTACAATTTTTTATTTTTTTTTAACACTTAGTAATGTATTTGCATATTCATATATGCTAATACATTATAATCTGTGTCAGTCTGACACAGGCAGTGATCAGGTCAGCACACAGTCTGTCCTGGTCACTGGCTTGATACACAGACAGCTCTGGGGGCTACTCTAGGTCCCCAGGCCTGACTGTGCAGCCGTTTCCCGGGCTCTGTCTGGTCACCCGACAGAGCAGGGAAACCCTTTGATTGCGCTGCGGTGATGATCCGCCGCAATCAAAGGGTTAAAGCACCGGCGAGCGGAGGTTCCCCCACCCCCAGTGCTCACAGGAGCTACGCTGGGACCAGGGCTGTGTAGTACAGCCCCGATCTCAGCGCAGCTGCAGCGCCCGGCGCCGCAAACTCCGATGTCTGCAGCGACGTCTTAAGACGTCGCTGCAGACGAACGACCTGCACCAGCCGACGTCTAAAGTCGGCGGGTGGTCGTTAAAGGGGATGTATCGCTTCCTTACTTCGGCTGAGTCACACTTCTCTTAGCTTCTCAAGTCTGTGTATGCAGGGGCGTTTCTTCCCCTCCCAGCTGGATGACATCATCCCCCCTTCACTGCTGGCCTGAGACTCCCCCCCCTTCCTCTCTCCCCCCTTCCCCTCTGAGTCCACATATCACTGTGTCTCTCCCTATCAGTCTTATTTTATAAGAGCTGTATACATACCACAGGCTGCATTCAATCTAATCTGAGCACTGATCTCTCACAGCTGGAGATGTATTACAGCTTGCTAAGAACGGCACAGATTTGCGTGTATGCAGGAGAGTTAGGCACAGGATCAAAACTGTTATGTTTTCTCATTGTATAATCTGCTGAAGTCTGTTTCTGCTAGGTGTGGAAACAGAAAATGCTACGGCCCCTAACTCTGAGTCAGACACACAGCTCAGTGAATCAGGGGCTGTACAGAATGTAAATGAGCTCTCAGCTAGTGAAATGCAAGGAGGAGGGATTAGACCCACACTGGATATCAGTGTAAATAAAAACACAAGATAAGGGACACTGTGAGAACAAGGCAGCTTTGCTAATGACATCCAATTGCAAAGTTGCTTGTTTTCACTGTCCCCTTATTCTGAAGATCATTTAATGAAACAATAACACCCCTTTAAGGAGTTAAATAAAAAAGTCACATTTATTCCAAACTGGTAGCAATAAAAAGTACACTTCGGGTGACAAAAAATGCCACTATATCAAAAAGTAGCCTTTCCTTTATCAATGCTGAGTATAGCACGCACTGCTCTCAATCGGGGGTCTCCACTCCCACGTAAACACTTATGAACAATATAGGTAGAGCCAGTGCATAAAACCGTAATAACTTTAATGATTTCATTAAAAAGCAGACATTGACCCGTGATATACAGTATGTCCTAATCGTTGCCAACATAAAGTAAAGCATATACTCAGCGTATTCGTTGCGGCATAGCCTGCCGTTCAAAGTCCTTTCGTGGCGCCGCTCCTAGCACAGAAGCGATGAGACGCCGGCAATCGGGCAGGACAGACAAAAAATGCCCCTTCACTCAAGTCCATAGATGTTATTGGTTGCAGAATATAGCGCCACAAATTTCAAAAATAGAAAATGTTTGAAATTTTTTTACAGCATCAAAACATAACAGAAACCGTACATGTTTGGTATTGTTGGATTCATGTCAACCTGTTGAATACAGATAACACATCACTTTTATCGAAGATTGAACGCCATAAAAGCAAAACACCTGCAACCATGGTACAAGTAAGTTTTTTTTCACATTTTGCCCTACTTAGCATTGCGGTTTCCCAGTATATTCTATGAGAATATAAAAAACGGCATTAGAAAGTACATATTGTCACAAAATAAAAGCCTTCTATACATCTATGTAGGTGGAAAAATAAATAAGATATGACTGTGGGAAGGCGAGGAGGGAAAAACGAGCGTGACAAAAAATATAGGCCTCAACATTAAGGGGTTAAAGTATTTAAAACAGTGTTTAGGAAGTTTATTAACCCATTAGGTATTTCACATAAAATTAAAACAAAGTGGAGGTGAAATTTCAGAATGTCACTTTTTTTGCAGATTTTAAATTTTTATCCATTTTTCACTGGAACACGGTAGATGTGACCAGGTAAATTAAACTCAACATTGTTTTCCCAGATTTTGCCATTTTTAGAGACATCCCATATGTGGTCCTAGTGTACTATTTGACTCAACCACACGAGGAGGAGGAGAACTGATTGAACTTTGGGGTCTCATTTCCAATACGATTTTATTTAGGCGCCATTCCAGGTTTGCGGACACCCATAAAAAGACCCCATAGGAATATATCCAGAGGTGCAGTGTGTGTCGATCCCACAGGTGTTTCACAGATTTTTTTTAGCACTAGGATGTAAAAATGAAAAAACATTTTTTTCAACAATCTGCAATTTTAGCTGAAAATGATTCGTTTTTACAAGTAATGGTAGAAAAATGCAGCCCAAATTTTATTGCGCAACTTCCTCCAAAGGAGGAAAAGGGAGTGCTCTTGTTAGGGCCGTTACTAGGTGAAATTGCACTCAGGGCGAAGGGAAAATTTTTTGTCCGCCCCTTATTAACATGTCGCACCGCACTTTGACACATAGCGTGGTGATGGCTGTGAGAGACACACTGAGTAAGAGCTGATTCTTTGCCTGAAACACATATGCGCCTCTCAGTGTGTCTCTCACCACGCTTGATGCTGCACAGATTTTCATGTGAGTGTCTGTTTTTTACTGTTTTGGAAATAAATGTTACAATGTTATATTTGAATATTCTTTATATGCTGGATCTGCATTTTTCTGTTCAGCATTACGGTACCTTCATTGCTTGGATGGACTTCCATGCCAGTACATGTGGGTGGAGCTGGTGAAACTTTTTTTGCTATAGATTAGACAGACTGCATCCAGTCTGGTTACAAACTGGCTGATACCAGCAATAAATGGCTCTTTAATAAGGGTCCAGGTACGGATGAATCAGCAGTGATGATCAGTACTAGCACTGCCCTTTACTGTTTTTACTGATCGCTACTGTATTGGCACTAAACACACAGTAATCACTATAACCCTAAATTTAAAAAAAAAATATTTTCTGTGGCACTGGCTGTGGGGTGACGGGCAGCAGCAGGGCCGGACTGGGAATAAAAATCAGCCCTGGCACAAAGCCCCCAGCAGCCCACATACAATATCCGCTTGAAAAATTTCCCTTGTTCTCGTACCTCGCCACTTTCTAAAATAGAATACACTGTATAGGTGCTTTCACATGGAGCATTTTTGGTGCATTTTTTATGTGTTTTTGGTACGTTTTTGTGCAGAAAGGCTCAGCATTTAATGCTGTACATTTCTGCACAAAAAAAACATTAAAAAATGCACCAAAACCTCTCTGTGTGAAAGCCCCCTACACACAAGCAAGGAAGAAAAAGTGGTGCAGAGAAACCCCTCGTCACAGAGTCAGGTGTGCACTTGCTTTACAATCCGGGACAAGCCTACACTGACACTATACACGCACCAACATAACCTACAACCCCACCAATCACATCACCAGTAGTCAGGTCACCATCACATGAATACAGCACTGATTCAACACAGAAGTAAAATGACCCCTGACAGCAGGGACTCACAGGAGACGTCATCTCTGATGGGAGTTGTTCTCTTCTCCTTTTCTTCTCCTTCTGGCCCAAACCTCCATGATGTCTTCCCTGATGAGTTGTTCCCTTCCATTTTTTCTCTGTCCGGTACAGAATGCAATGTCTTCTTCTCCCGGTCACTACTCGTCCCTGTAGAATTTACCACAAATACATCTTAGACTCCTCTCTTTACCAGCACTTTCCTATCAATTCCCCAAACAGCGTATGTTAGACCCTAAAAATTAGAAATTAAAAAATGTCAGATAAGTGGCATGTAAATAGGTAGACCCCCATTAGTTAGGTAGACAGGGCCTACCCCTGTAACTAGCCAGGTAGCAAGGGCTGTCCCCAGTAACTAGCCAGGTAGCTGGGGCTGCCCACAGAAACTAGCCAGGTAGCTAGGGCTGCCCCCGGTAAATAGCCAGATAGCTGAGGCTGCACCCGGTAACCATCCAGGTAGCTGGGGCTGCCCCCAGGAACTAGCCAGGTAGCTGGGGCTGCTCCCAATAACTACCCAGTTAGCTAGGGCTGCCCCCAGTAACTAGCCAGTTAGCTAGGGCTGCCCCCAGTAATTAGCCAGTTAGCTAGGGCTGCCCACAGTAATTAGCCAGGTAGGGCCAGTAATTAGCAGGCAGGGCCAGTAAGTAGCCAGGCAGGGTCAGTA
The DNA here is from genome assembly GCA_025379985.1 of Phyllomedusa bahiana. Classification (NCBI taxonomy): domain Eukaryota; kingdom Metazoa; phylum Chordata; class Amphibia; order Anura; family Hylidae; genus Phyllomedusa; species Phyllomedusa bahiana. The sequence goes on from JAODAL010009854.1 coordinate 20,454, forward strand.
CGTAAGCAGGCAGGGCCAGTATTTAAGCAGACAGGGCCACTTATAGGTAGCAGGGCAAGTACATAAGCAGGCAGGGCACTTAAGGTACAGGGCATAATAGCAGGCAGGCCCACTATGTAGCGGCAGGGGCCAGTATATAAGCAGGCAGCCACTTTGGTGCATGGCCAGTATATAGGTAGGCATGACCACTTATATGTAAGCAGGGCCAGTATATAGGCAGACAGGGCCACTTATAGGTAGGCAGGGCAGTATATAGGCAGGCAGGGGCAGTATATAGGTAGGCAGGGGCAGTATATAGGTAGACAGGGGCAGTATATAGGCAGGCAGGGCCAGTATATAGGCAGGGCCAGTATATAGGCATGGCCAGTATATAGCCAGGCAGGGCCAGTATATAGCCATGCAGAGCCAGTATATAGCCACACAGGGCCAGTATATAGGCAGCCAGGGCAGTATATAGCCAGGCAGGGCCAGTATATAGCCAGGCAGGGCCAGTATATGGGCAGGCAGGGCAGTATATAGGTAGGCAGGGCAGTATATAGCCAGGCAGGGCAGTATATAGGTAGGCAGGCAGGGCTGATATATAGGTAGGCAGGGGCAGTATATAGGTAGGCAGGGCAGTATATAGGTAGGTAGGCAGGGCAGTATATAGGTAGGCAGGCAGGGCTGATATATAGGTAGGCAGGGGCAGTATATAGGTAGGCAGGGCAGTATATAGGTAGGTAGGCAGGGCAGTATATAGATAGGCAGGCAGGGCTGATATATAGGTAAACAGGGACAGTATATAGGTAGGTAGGCAGGGCAGTATATAGGCAGGCAGGGCAGTATATAGGTAGGTAGGCAGGGCAGTATATAGGTAGGCAGGGGCAGTATATAGGTAGGCAGGGCAGTATATAGGTAGGCAGGGGCAGTATATAGGTAGGCAGGGCAGTATATAGCCAGGTAGTGGCAGTATATAGGTAGGCAGGGGCAGTATATAGGTAGGTAGGCAGGGCAGTATATAGGCAGGCAGGCAGGGCAGTATATAGGTAGGTATTCAGGGCAGTATATAGGTAGGCAGGGGCAGTATATAGCCAGGCAGGGCAGTATATAGGTAAGCAGACAGGGCTGATATATAGGTTATGCAGGGGCAGTATATAGGTAGGTAGGCAGGGCAGTATGTAGGTAGGCAGGCAGGGCTGATATATAGGTAGGCATGGGCAGTATATAGGTAGGCAGGTCCATATATAGGTAGGTAGGCAGGGCAGTATATAGGCAGGCATGCAGGGCTGATATATAGGTAGACAGGGGCAGTATATAGGTAGACAGGCAGGGCAGTATATAGGTTGGCAGGCAGGGCTAATATATAGGTAGGCAGGGGCAGTATATAGGTAGGTAGGCAGGGCAGTATATAGGCTGGCAGGGCAGTATATAGGTAGGTAGGCAGGGCAGTATATAGGTAGGTAGGCAGGGTAGTATATAGGTAGGCAGGGGCAGTATATAGGTAGGCAGGGGCAGTATATAGGTAGGTAGGTAGGGCAGTATATAGGTAGGTAGGCAGGGGAAGTATATAGGTAGGTAGGCAGGGCAGTATATAGGCAGACAGGCAAGGCAGTATATAGGTAGGTAGGCAGGGCAGTATATAGGTAGGCAGGGGCAGTATATAGGTAGGCAGGGGCAGTATATAGGCAGGCAGGGCAGTATATAGCCAGGAAGGGGCAGTATATAGGTAGGCAGGGGCAGTATATAGATAGGTAGGCAGGGCAGTATATAGACAGGAAGGCAGGGCAGTACATAGGTAGGTAGGCAGGGCAGTATATAGGTAGGTAGGCAGGGGAAGTATATAGGTAGGTAGGCAGGGCAGTATATAGGCAGACAGGCAGGGCAGTATATAAGTAGTTAGGCAGGGCAGTATATAGGTAGGTAGGGGCAGTATATAGGCAGGCAGGGCAGTATATAGGTAGGCAGGGCAGTATAAAGCCAGGCAGGGGCAGTATATAGGTAGGCAGGGGCAGTATATAGGTAGGTAGGCAGGGCAGTATATAGGCAGGAAGGCAGGGCAGTATATAGGTAGGTAGGCAGGGCAGTATATAGGTAGGCAGGGCAGTATATAGCCAGGCAGGGGCAGTATATAGGTAGGCAGGGGCAGTATATAGGTAGGCAGGGCAGTATATAGCCAGGCAGGGGCAGTATATAGGTAGGCAGGGCAGTATATAGGTAGGCGGGGCAGTATATAGCCAGGCAGGGTCAGTATATAGGTAGGCAGGGGCATTATATAGGTAGGTAGGCAGGGCAGTATATAGGCAGGCAGGGCAGTATATAGATAAACGTACGTTTAAACAAATAGAAAGAAGGTATTCACGGCTCACCTTGATTGCAGTTTCAAATCACCTGGTAACTCCCTATGCCGGTTTGGATCCTACTAGATGGATTCAGTCCCCAGTCGCAGGACACTCAATGTAGAAAAGCACAAACGAATCATTCTCACCAGAGGAATAAAATGCCGGTTCTCTATTCAAATCTTCATGCACTAGGATAAAACAGTAGTGGTGCTGACAGTAGCAAACTGACGTGTTTCGGGCAAAATACTGAGCCCTTGTTCACAGTGTATCCGTCCAGCCTGGGGTGCTGGTTATATATGAGAAACCCTACTACGTCATGAATCACGTGACTTCCATTTGTTTCACTTTCATTGACAAATTACTCATATAGCACTCCCCTTTACTATTAAAAACAAAGCTTCTGCACAGACATAGAATTATATATTGCATAGACATGTGTATGCAAATACAGGGAACATACTAATATTAATAAATATAGGCAAGATCGTTACGGAGATTTAACCCTGTTGGCATGCGGGTCTGCAGCTGTAGAATCCAAAAGGCCTCTCTCATGCATACCTTATGTTGCCAATCACCGCCTCTATCTGGTCTTTGTAATTTTTCAATGCCAAAACAGGTGATGCTCTCAGTATCTCCTTTGTGGATATCCACAAAGTGTCGTGACACTCCAGAGTAAGTGGCTTGGCCTTTTCTTATATTGTTTAAATGCTCAGAGATACGGGTCTTGAATTTACGTATACTAGATCCTATATACAATTTATCACAAATGTTACATCTTATACCATAAATAACATGATCCGTATCGCAATTAATAAAATTGCGTATTGTATATTCTTTAATGCTAGTTTCATTTGCTTTGAATTTTTGGCTTTTTTTGGCAAATGAGCATATGTTGCATCTCCGTCCTCCGCATGCAAAAAACCCCGTTTGTGCAAACCATATTTTATTATCTTTTTTGGGTTTTTTAAAATTACTTGGTGAAATCTCATTGCCTATGGTTTTGTTTTTCTTTGGTATATATGTCCTGGTGGGAATATCAAATCATATTTCATCCAGATAACCCCTTTGCTGATAGCATCCTCTGGTATGGGCGCTACATAGATGACCTCATGATAGTGTGGAGGGGTAGTGTGGCGTCCATACCAGAGTTTGCTACCTATGTCAATGAGAATTCATTTAATTTGAAATTCACGTATTCTAGTGATAGGAATAATATTACCTTCCTGGATATACAATTATGGGGTGATACAAAAAATTCTGTTGTTAAAACTACATTGTACCGCAAGCCCACGAGTGGAAACACCATACTCAGAGCGAATAGTGGCCACTCTCATCACACAGTGAATTCTATCCCCCTGGGGGAATTCATTAGGGCTAGAAGAGCCTGCACTAATGATGATGATTTTGAGAAAGAAAAAAATCTGATTATCCAACGTTTAAAAACAAGAGGATATAAACAATCACAAATAAATAAAGCCTTGAATAAAATGAAAGATAAAACACAGGATGATTTTCTAAACAGTGACCCCCAAAAAAACAATAAAAAAGGGAAGTACAACTTTAAAAAAGGTTTGGTTTTCTCCACTCCCTATAGTGTGGATTTCCATGATGTTAAAAAAATCTTTTACAGTAACTTAAATATATTAAGACAGGATACAATTCTAGCTGAGATTATTGCAAATGGTGTCAAATGTATACCAAAGAAAAATAAAACCATAGGCAATGAGATTTCACCAAGTAATTTTAAAAAACCCAAAAAAGATAATAAAATATGGTTTGCACAAACGGGGTTTTTTGCATGCGGAGGACGGAGATGCAACATATGCTCATTTGCCAAAAAAAGCCAAAAATTCAAAGCAAATGAAACTAGCATTAAAGAATATACAATACGCAATTTTATTAATTGCGATACGGATCATGTTATTTATGGTATGAGATGTAACATTTGTGATAAATTGTATATAGGATCTAGTATACGTAAATTCAAGACCCGTATCTCTGAGCATTTAAACAATATAAGAAAAGGCCAAGCCACTTACTCTGGAGTGGCACGACACTTTGTGGAAATCCACAAAGGAGATACACAGAGCCTCACCTGTTTTGGCATTGAAAAAGTACAAAGACCAGATAGAGGCGGTGATCGGCAACATAAGGTACGCATGAGAGAGGCCTTTTGGATTCTGCAGCTGCAGACCCGCATGCCAACAGGGTCAAATCTCCGTAACGATCTTGCCTATATTTATTAATACTAGTATGTTCCCTGTATTTGCATACACATGTCTATGTAATATATAATTCTATGTCTGTGCAGAAGCTTTGTTTTTAATAGTAAAGGGGAGTGCTATATGAGTAATTTGTCAATGAAAGTGAAACAAACGGAAGTCACGTGATTCATGACGTAGTAGGGTTTCTCATATATAACCAGCACCCCAGGCTGAACGGATACACTGTGAACAAGGGCTCAGTATTTTGCCCGAAACGCGTCAGTTTGCTACTGTCAGCACCACTACTGTTTTATCCTAGTGCATGAAGATTTGAATAAAGAACCGGCATTTTATTCCTCTGGTGAGAATGATTCGTTTGTGCTTTTCTACAGTCTATAGATAAGCAGGCATCGTAGTTTAAAAAAAACAAAAAAACAATACTTACCTGAAGTCTCTGCTTCCTCTTCTGTCTTCGACCCAGAGCGGCTGCTGGCAGCAGAGCGCGGGCCACGGAGCAGGCGCGCAATGACGTCATTACAGCGTGCGCTTGCTCCGCGGCCTCCTGGGAGCTGAACAGACGGGATCAGAAGATCCCAGCTGTTCAGCCTCGGCCGCTGCTTGCACCACACGGTGCAAGCGGCGGCCGTGATGGCTGCATGGCTGGGTCGGGGAAACACCGGCCCCCTCGGCGGGCGCTCGGAGCCGGCGCTGCGGCCCAGACCCCCAGCGGCCCACCGGGCAAATGCTCGGTTTGCCCTATGGGCAGTCCGGGCCTGGGCATCAGGCAGCTATTGTGAGAGATCTCAGGCTGGCCATGCTGCAGAGTGCACACACTTATCTCTATAGGTGTGTGTAGTCTTCCCGGAAAGCCAGAGACCACTGACACTATCTGTCAGAGTGAGCAGACTGCACTCACATATGGAGATGAAGCGAGCACAGCAGGGGGAAGGACACCATCACTTAATTTCCTTCATAATTGACTGTGGTGTCACAATACACTATTCTCACCTCTGCTCTACAGTAAAGCAGCAAGGTGGCCCGAGCATGTAGGGGGGTGGCCGGAGGAACAGGCAGTCACTGACCGTCTGGCCCCACAGAAGACGGCACAAGAGAGCTGGGAGGGGCAGATTGTGGGGGAGAGAAGGGGGGTGCAATGGAGCAGGAGCACTAAGGCACCGAGAATAATTATCCTGTTTACTGATTGTAGAAGAAGCTGTATGGTCAGTGTGCAGCTTTTGGCTGTGCTGTGACTGAGAGAGGTGAGCAGCGCCCCCCTGGTGGGCAGCACCCTGGGCCCCTGCCCGTCTCGCCCACCCCTAGGAACTGCTCTGGCTCTTCTACAAATTCAGGTGGGTGCTATGTTGCATTTGCAAAGCCCCTAAAGTACTAGAACAAGTGACACCTTCCATAACTCATCACATTTTGGATTCAACACCCCTAATGGATCACATCTATGGGTGTATTGCGCATTTTGGGGGCACATGTGTTCCATAGTTTTTTTTAGCATTGGGCCATGAAAATGGATAGAAATAAACAGTTCCGCCATTTTTTTTTGGCCTCAATTTTACAGCGTTAGCTGTGCAGCATAAGTGACATGATAACTTTACCACGCAGGTCAGTACAATTGCAATGATATAAATTTTATATAGGTTGTTATGTTTTATTACTTTTCACAATAGAAATGTGTTTAATGCGTTTTTATGTCTTCATAGGCTGATAGTCATAAGTTTTTTCTTGTATACATAGCTGGGTATGGGCTTGTTTTTTGAGGGATGGGTTGATGTTTTAATTGGTACCCTAATGGGGTTGGTATGAATCTTTGATCACTTTTTATTAAGGTTTTTGTGAGATATTTTGAACAAAATACAGCAGTCCTGGTAGTGTTTTTGATTTTTTACAGCAGTCACTGTGCGGTATAAATGACATGCTAGCCTTACTCAGCAGGTCGATACGATTACAGCGATACACAATTTGTATTTTTTATGCTTTACTGATTTTACACAAAAAATACACTTTTATTGAAAAAGGAAAGCACGTTTTGGCATTGCCATAATCTGAGAGCCATAACTTTTTTATTTTTCTGTGTAGGGAGCTGTGTACGGGTTTGTTTTTTGTGGGATGAGTTGGTCTCATTTTTGGGGAGACAAGGCATTTTAATCGGTTTTAAAGCTGTTTTTTGGAAGGCAGGGTGAAAATGTATTGCAATCCTAGTGGTGGTCTTTTTTTTTTTTTTTTAACATCGCTCACCGAGCAGTATACATGATAAGTTAGTTTTACTCTGTGGGTCGATACTATTACGGTGATACCCATTTTATATAGTTTAAACGCTTAAAGCTTAAAGGGGTTTTGCCAGGAGGAGCCTTATCTGCTAAGAAGCTAATGTAAACAAATCACGGAGCTGAAAGAGAGAGAGACGCACACAGCCAGAGCACAAAGCTGCATAAGGGATCGTGTGACATGTTCACTGAAATAATCAAACTGCAACTTGTGGATTCTGTATACAAAAGACAACAGTTTTTCTCCTCAGCAGCTTGAAAGCTCCTTCATGTTCTCTGTCATCAGATAAAGCAGGGATCTAATCACACTACAACTAGTTTATTCTGTATACAAAAGAAAACATATTGCTACCTGGTGCCTTGAAAACTTCTGCAGCTCAGTCTCATCAGATAAGAAGCTCTCTCTGCGCAAGCCCGTCCAGCAGCGCTTGTCAGGCCGTATCTAATGCAAACTTTGAAGTAACCAAGGGCATGTAAGAAAGGCTGTAGCTCTCTCAGACTGCAATTTTTGTAATCACATATATTTAGAAAAGTGATTAAAAACCCATTTTGGAGGATCCCACGTCAACATTACATGGTGGAAAAAACCCTTTAAGTGCGTTAAGAAAATCTGTTTTTATTGTGTAAAACAATATTTATGTATTCATATTTTCTGATAGCTATAACCTTTTTATTTTTCCTCATACAGATTTGTGTAAGGGTACTTTTTTGTGGGATGAACTGACACTTATTTGGTACCACTTTGGTGTTTATATGAGTTTTGATCGCTTTTTATTCCATTTTGTGTGCTGCAGGATGAACAAAAATCGCAATTATGTGACTGTTTTTTTTATGGCGTTTACCGTGCAGGTTAAGGGGAAAACTGTGGTGTAAGCGTTTTTATTTTATTTTTCTTGTTTGTGTTTCACTTTTTTTTTTCAAATTTCCTCATAAGGGAATTATATCAATGATCTCTAAATCACTGATACAATAGAGATCAGTACACAGCATTGCTGCTGTATTCTGGTCTTCATGGCAACTGTCACTCACCATGCCTGGCAATGCCCACAATGCATTGTGGGGTGTGGTAACATCACAGACAGCCCAGAAGTCTTTTTTACAACACTCCTGGGCTGTGAGGTATTCACACAGCAGCACCAGTCATCGCTGCTTCACCGTGAAAAGACAGTTGGAGCTCACTCCTTCTGTCTTTCCCTTCGCTCTGGTGATGGTAATACATCGTGGCAGCTAAGGCGTTAACCACCCACGGCCGGAGCACACTCTGGCCGCGGGTGATGTGGCATGAGGCCAGCGGTATTATACCGATGGCCCATGTCGCGATCGTGCGTGGCTCGCTTGTGAGCCCACACGATCTGTAGGACATACTGGTACGTCCATTTGTGGGAAAGCACTTCCTAATAGGACGTACCGGTATGTCCTATTTCAGGAAGTAGTTAAAATTATTTTGGATGTGCTGACCAATTTTGTTTTTTTGGGGGGATTATGTAAATGCATGCACAAGTTAGGCCCTCCAGAGGGACAGACACTCATAGCCATTCTATAGTCCTACATTTATGGAGTTTTTTTTAATAAGGTACTATTTCCAACTGCCCATTATAAGAAATTGTATGCTATAGAGTTCAGATTTCCTTTCATTGAGGGAGTAGTGGCATGCATGCTTGAATGCTGCTCCTAACAAACACTTTTTGACTGCCAGATCACAGTAAGAAGGAACAGAGGACTTGGATCCCCAATTCTAGTGGAGGTTCCAGTGGCAGAAACCTCAGAACTCAAATATTTATCACCTTTCCTGTCATGATTTCAACTTTTTTTAAAAAAAGTACAAAAGTGGTTAATAAGCAATAGTACCAGAGACTGCAAGTCATAATTAGCTGACACCTACTGAAGCAATCTTCCAAGTGATGACCTGGGATCATCCTAAAGAAAAATAGATTGTGGAAATCCCTAAATTTTGAGTTGCAATCTTCTCCGCAGTTATTTGCAGATAAACCTAGACCTTTTGGGTATGTATACAGTGGGTACGAAAAGTATTCAGACCCCTTTAAATTTTCCACTCTTTCTTTCATTGCAGCCATTTGGTAAGATCCCCATCTTGAAAGAAAAAAAAAAAACAGAAATGTAGATATTTTTGCAAATTTATTAAACAAGAAAAATGGAAATATCACATGGTCATACACTAAGGGGGCATGTCTGATCGGAGTTTACACACTTGTAATGCGCCTCATTGTCCTGATGTTAGATGCACCAATCATATGTGTTAGGCACATTAGTCGAAAGCTTCACCACTTTCCAATGTGCCTAACATGAAGGGGCGTGCTGTGGGCATTCTTTGACGCATGTATGAATGCCGGTCGGCAAAGCGAGGCGCATTACAGTTCTGACAGACAGACCTATTTCAAAGTGGTCTGTCTGAGCCGGAGACATTGATGTTTACACAGCATTTATGAGCACACTTTGGCCACCGGCATACATCAGGCGCAGCATACACAGAAAAAAAAAGATGAAACCCTCAACTTCGATACGCCGAAGTTCATACATGTCCCCCTAAGTATTCAGATCCTTTGCTGTGACAATCATATTTAACTCACATGATGTCCATTTCCTTCTGCTCCTCCTTGAGATAGTTCTACTCCTTCATTGGAGTCCAGCTGTGTTTAATTAGACTGATTGGACTTGATTAGGAAAGGCACACACCTGTCTTTATAAGACCTCACAGCTCACAGTGCATGCCAGAGCTCATGAGCATCATGAGGTCTAAGGAACTCTCCAAGGAGCTCAGAGACAGAATTGTGGCAAGGCACAGATCTGGCCAAGGTTACAAAAGAATTTCTGCAGCACTCAAGGTTCCTAAAAGGACAGTGGCCTCCACAATCCTTAAATGGAGGAAGTTTGGGATGACCACAACTCTTCCTTGACCTGGCTGTCCAGCCAAACTAAGCAATCATGGCAGAAGAGCCTTGGTGAGAGAGGTAAAGAAGAACCACAAGATCACTGTGGCTGAGCTCCAGTGATGCAGTAGGGAGATGGGAGAAAGTTCCACAAAGTCAACTGATATACAAAGAAAAGATCGTTCCACCCTCACAGCGGTTTCCTTTGTCTGGCAATCATGGGAGACGGGGTTTCAGAGTGTGGTGAGTCCAAGAAGCCGGAAGCAGCCCACGGATTCAAATGGGCAGTACAGATGCATTTCCAAAAATAAATGTTGCTCCGGATCTTCTATAGCAAAATGTAAACTTTATTCCAAAGGTTAAAAACTCATAGCAACGCTACTATCACTGCAGCCCTCCACCAGTCAGGTCTTTATGGCAGAGTGTGCCGACGGAAGCCTCTCCTCAGTGTAAGGCATACAGTGCCTTGCGAAAGTATTCAGCCCCCTTGAACTTTTCAACCTTTTGCCACATTTCAGGCTTCAAACTTAAAGATATAAAATTTAAATTTTAAATTTTTTGTGAAGAATAAACAACAATTGGGACACAATTGTGAAGTGGATCAAAATGTATTGGATATTTTAAGTTTTTGTAAAAAAAAAACAACTGAAAAGTGGGGCATGCAAAATTATTCGGGCCCCTTAAATTAATACATTGTAGTGCCATTGTTTGCTGCGATTACAGCTGCAAGTTGCTTGGGGTATGTCTCTATCAGTTTTGTACATCGAGAGACTGAAATTCTTGCCCATTCTTCCTTGGAAAACAGCTTGAGCTCAGTGAGGTTGGATGGAGAGCATTTGTGAACAGCAGTTTTCAGCTCTTTCCACAGATTCTCGATTGGATTCAGGTCTGGACTTTGTCTTGGCCATTCTAACACCTGGATACGTTTATGTGGGAACCTTCCATTGTAGATTTTGCTTGATGTTTGGGATCATTGTCTTGTTGGAAGATAAATCTCCGTTCCAGTTTCAGTCTTACTGTATGCAGACTCCAACAGGTTTTCTTCCAGAATGGTCCTGTAACTGGCTCCATCCATCTTCCCATGAATTTTAACCATTTTCCCTGTCCCTGCTGAAGAAAAGCCACCACCATGTTTGACAGTGGGGATGGTGTGTTCAGGATGATGAGCTGTGTTGCTTTTACGCCAAACATATCGTTTTGCATTGTGGCCAAAAAGTTTGATTTTGGTTTCATCTGACCAGAGCACCTTCTTCCACATGTTTGGTGTGTCTCCCAGGTGGCTTGTGGCAAACTTTAAACAAGACTTTTTATGGATATCTTTGAGAAATGGCTTTCTTCTTGCCACTCTTCCCTAAAGGCTGATTTGTGCAGTGTACAACTGATTGTTGTCCTATGGACAGACTCTCCCACCTCAGCTGTAGATCTCTGCAGTTCATCCAGAGTGATCATGGGCCTCTTGGCTGCATCTCTGAACAGTCTTCTCCTTGTTTGAGATGAAAGTTTAGAGGGAGAGACTGATCTTTTTAAAGTTTGGGAAATCTTTTTGTATCCAAATCCGGCTTTAAATTTCTACACAACAGTATCAAGGAGCTGCCTGGTGTGTTCCTTGGTCTTCATGATGCTCTCTGTGCTTTAAACAGAACCCTGAGACTATCACAGAGCAGGTGCATTTATACGGAGACTTGATTACACACAGGTGGATTATATTTATCATCATCAGTCATTTAGGACAACATTGGATCATTCAGAGATCCTCACTGAACTTCAGGAGTGAGTTTTCTGCACTGAAAGTAAAGGGGCCGAATAATATTGCACGCCCCACTTTTCAGGTTGTTTATTTTTACAAAAGTTTAATATATCCAATATTAATATATTATCCAGATTAATATCCAGATTATCCAGATTAATATGATCCACTTCAAAACTGTCTCCCAATTGTTGTTGATTCTTCACAAAAAATTAAAATTTTATATCTTTATGTTTGAAATGTGCCAAACGGTTGAAAAGTTCAAGGGGGCCGAATACTTTTGCAAGGCACTGTATGAAAGCCCACATACAATTTGCAAGAAAACACATCAAGGACTCCCAGACTATGAGAAATAAGATTCTCTGGTCTGATGAGACGAAGATCGAACATTTTGGTGTTAATTCTAAACGGTATGTGTGGAGAAAACCAGGCACTGCTCATCACCTGCCCAATACAATCTGAACAGTGAAACATGGTGGTGGAAGCATCTGCTATGGGGGTGTTTTTCATTTGTTGCAATTGAAGGAAAGAGATATCCAGGATGAAAAACCTCTTCCGGAGTGCTCTGGACCTCAGACTGGGCTGAAGGTTCATCTTCCTACAAGACAATGACCCTAAGCACACAGTTAAAATAACAATGCAGTGGCTTCAGAACAACTCTGTGACCATTCTTGACTGGCTCAGCCAGAGCCCTGACCTAAACCCAATTGAGCTGTCCACCAACGTTCATCATCCAACCTGAGGGAACTGGAGAGGATCTGCAAGGAAGAATGGCAGAGAATCCCCAAATCCAGGTATGAAAAACTTGTTGCATCATCCCCAAGAAGACTCATGGCTGTACTAACTTAACTTGCTTCTACTCAATACTGAGCAACGGGTCTGAATACTTATGACCATGTGATATTTCAGTTTTACTTGTTTAATAAGTTTGCAAAAATATCTACATTTATGTTTTTTTTCTTTCAAGATGGGGTGCAGAGTGTACATTAATCAGCAAAAAAACTAACTTTTTCGATCTTACCAAATGGCTGCAATGAAGAGTGAGAAATGTAAAGGTGTCTGAATATTTTCCATACTCACTGTACATATAATGTTCATGATTAACAAAGTAAATAAAAAAGTAAAATTGTTTTGTATTTCTTATCTTTTTTAAATCTGGGGAATAGCCTGCCTGAGTAGCGGGTCATAGCAGGAACAGTTGAAGGTTTTAAGAAAGGCTTAGATAACCCCTTAATACTAAATAATATTAATACTTACCTAGCCATATACAATATCTGGATCCAGTCTGATGGCAACTTTGGCATCAGGAATTAAATCTTCTTTAAGGGCAGATTGATTCTTTCCTTATGGGTTCCAAAATCTTCAAAGTGGGTCAAACAAAGTTTTAAAAAAATCTCTATCCTCCTCCCTTCAGCCACATTTTTCCCCAACCTTGGTTGAACTTGATAGACATATGTCTTTTTTCAACCGTATTAACTAAGTAAAAGATAAATGGAAATATGTTTGAGACCTTATTATATTACTATTGAGTTAGTATGCATCTCCTATAGACAAGTAAATAATTTACAGGATCTTACCATAGCAGATTTTAACTGTTAGGCTATGTTCACATGGCTTAACTGCGGGATGTAATTACGCCCCGCGATTACGCCGTGTGGACGGGGGTGGGGTGGGAGCGGGGGAGTGAGCGGGGGTACGGCACTTCGCCGGCCCATTGACTTTCATTACCAGCGGCGCGTATACGCCGCTGGTAATTCACATGTCAATTATCTCCCCGCCCGGTGGATTCGCCGAGGAGGGAGAGGAGACGTAATCCATAGTTCTCTATGAGAACTGTGGATTACCGTAATGAATGGGCCGTTTTCAGCCCGTAATTTGCGCACTTCGGCGCGTAATTACGGACCGAAATACGGCCCATTTTAAGCCGTGTGAACATGGCCTTACAGGAATAGAAAAACACAGCTATTTTTTCCCACAACTTTACCACATTTGTTCACAAATTGTATATGGTATTGTGGTTTAGCCGAATTTGCTGCTAGGGCGCTAAGCTGCTGTACCAGACACAACGTGAAAAGGAATGGAGATGGTTTTGTAAAATATTCTTTATTCCTGTATAACTAATTTAAAAATCAATAGACACTTATCTTTTACTCTTTGAAATTGTATGGAAATCACAGTATGTTGACATGATAACGTAGAATGTAATTTGGATTGTAATAACTGTGAGGGTTTATAAGCCAATAAAGATGAACTTTGTATTCTAAATCTTTGACTTATCAAGAGGAATATATATTATCTGGTCACTATCAGAAAAATATAATGACTGTCTGATAAGTTAGTTGCACGTGTGATAATTATCTAGAAACTAAGTGATTGGCAGCATAGTCTTGCATTTATTATTTTCGTGGTGCATAGTTATCCAGATGACGGTATTATCTTCAGTTCAAAGTAACATAATAATAATGTTAAATAAAGCATTACCAGCACTAGATCATATGTTAACTTTATAATCTAGGTGGCTTCTTCTTTTAGTCAAAAACCTAATGGTATTGTTAGTTGAATGTTAGTCCTAGTGACAGCTGCCCACTTTTTGCCATCTATTAACTTTCTGGCCCCTCTGCACTCTTTTGAACTACATCCAATTTTTTATATAGTTGAATACTCTTTCAGAGCAGGGAGGCTTCAGCTCTACGTTTATCATACGCAGAAGTAGGCCGCAAACACTTTTGACACGACAGAGACACGACATAGAGACGACATAGATCTAAACATTGACATTATTGGGCCTGCCTGTGCCATGCCACTGTTATGGTGGACTACAGGCCAGAAGAGACCTGTAGCCTGTCTTGCTTTGTTCACCATTGGAATGAGGTTAGGTGAGTGCCAATTTTTATTTTTTCTTTAGAGTGGGTGGGCACTTCAGTTATGTAGTATAAAAATAGCACACTTTAATTATGTCTTGAAGCACTTTATCCAGTGGAGCGGGGGGGTCACTTTACTGGGGGGGAAAACACAAAAAAGCATGAGGAATAAACAAAGGGGGCACGTTCCTGTCCCCTTTTGGCTCAAATTTTGGGTTTACCTATTACTATGTTGGGCAGTAAGGGAATTATTATTGTGAGGGGGGGGGTATTTTTTATTGCATACTGTGCAGTGCACAAAGGGCCCTATTACCATGTGGGACAATATTTGTCACTACTTTTAGTTCTCTCTAGCTATGAAGACACTGGGTGCAGCAGGATATGGAATTTATGTAGGTGATGAATAAATTAAATAGGTGGTGGAAAAGCAAGGAGACAAAGATGACAAAGCACAAAAATCTGCATGGATTAGCCCTTTGCGAGAGAAGAACAGTTTTGGCAAAAAAAGGGGAAATTTGGGAAAATTATTCCAATCGGGGAAATTTTTCCCCCAAGTAAAAAAATAAATTTTCCACTGTACGGGAAATTTAAAAGTTTTGAGTTTTTGGGTTGGCAGGGTGAAAAAATTTTTGGTATCACCCAAACCAACTTTTCAAAGGGGCTTTTTTATTTTTTGGTGTTTTTTGCAAAACTTTGGGTGGCCCCATCAAACCTCTTAAATTTTACTTTTTGGGTTTCAAAAAAATTGATTACACAATTTTTCCTCCTTAGGTGAGAGAAAATGTTATTCTTACCAACGGGGCTCACCTAGACGGGGAAGATATAAAAAAAAGAACCTTTTGGGTTGTAGGTTTAATAATGTCCCCCCAGGGTTTTACCCCCCCAGTTTATCTTTGTTAAACAATGACTTGGGATAAACCGTTACATACCAAACCCAATGAAATGTCAGAAATTAAATTTAAATTTGAATCTATAGCACGGGTTTAATAAAATTTTAATTTTGGCAAAACTTGCTTAAAAAGGAAAGAAAATATATAAAGCACATCACATTATTCTTAACTAAGCTCTTAAAAAACATCTTCCACTACATGCTTTGCAGTTACAACATTGTCCCTATATTTCATTAGATTTACAAAAAACTATATATACCCCTTTTAGGGTTTTTGGGAACCCCAAAGAGGAAAATCTTATAACTGATTTTATCATATCTTAACAAAATATATCTCCATTCTATCGAAAGTCTTTTAAAACAGATATAAAAGAATACAAGATGGATGTTTATTTGAATACAAGATGGCTGCATATCGAGCAAATGTATGTTTAAAAAAATGGTAAACCCCCAATTTTTTTCCTTTTGGGACAAAATCAGGCCATTTTGCAAAAGGTTAAATTTTGTCGTATTAATATTTGCTAGCAGAATGGTGGTGTTATTCAGACTCTGTGCTGAGGTAGTATGTGGTCATAATGTGGTGGTATTATTTTTAAATCTATTTTTAGTAACCGTTTACCTTTTATTGTAATTTCAGGGGTTGTACGGTAAAAAGGGAGACCTGTCAAAGGGAGAGAAAAAGGGGGTTTTTTTACTTCCCAAAAACATAGGGAAACCACCCCTCGTTTAGCAAAAATCTTTCTTCACACAATATTCCCCTAAAGTGTCCTAGCACGGAATAAAAACCTACTACAAAATTTAAAAACAACTATCAGTACAAACATGCTTTTATAACTGGGGGTTTTTATTGGATGGGTTTGGGTTTTCAATCCCCTAAAACTGCAAAAACAAAAACTTTTTTGTGTTAATTTTTCCTAAAGGAAATTTTGCCCCCCAAAGGGGAGAAAAATAAATAAAAAGTAAAAAAAAAAAAACTATTTTTAAAAAGTTAAAAGGCCTCTTTTTTCATAAGAAAAAAAAAAACCAAAAAAAAAAACTTTGCATTTCCTGGGTTTTTAAGGGGGAAAAAATTTAAAGTATTAAAACCCCAAAAAAAATTTTTTATCGTTCATTTGTAAACCCCTTGACATTTTAACCCCAAATACCATATCGAGAGATGGGCGAATTTTTTCCCAAATTTGTTTCTTTCACTTGCCGAAAAATTTTTAAAGCAAAAAAATAACTTCGTTCCCCACTTACTTCGACAAAAGAATCACGTTAAAAAAAAAGCTATATTTTCCGGGTGCAACAGAGCCCGCAAAAGGGGGCCCCAAAAACGTTTGGCCATGCTTAAAAATTTCAAAGGGAGCTTTTTTTTTGGGCTTCATACAATGGTTTTTGTTTTATTTTGCACGCACATGACCCGCCCCGCTCTTAGAATCCTTAAAAATCGCTTCACTCCAAAAAAATTCCCGGCCTTTAAAAAGGGGAAAAATAACCAAAAAAAATGAAGGGGGATGTTTTCCTGATAGTCATGCAGGGCAGGGTGGAAAAAAAAAAAGCTGAGGGCCATTTGGGAAAAATCAGGACAGGGTGGGAGGGGACGGGGCAGCCCCAGCAGCATGAGGCCCCGAGAATGACACAAAAGACATTCTGGGGGTGGCAAAAAAGGGGAAAAGGCCACAGATGGCACAAGGACACATGTCAAAGGGCACGGGACAGCCACACAGTAGCCCAAAAGGGGCAGACATTGGGACAATGACACAAAGGGGTAAAGGGCAAAGGGGAAAAAAAGGGCCCCAACAGCACCCTGAGTCAGACAGGGCACAATGACAGGCGTTTTGGGGCACGGGCAAAACACCACAGCAGCAGCAAAAGGGGGAGACAGTGGGGACAATTTACCAAAATTTTTAGGGCACGGGGACAGCCACCCCGCAGCAGCAGAGGGCAAAACATGGGGGCAATGAAAATTCTGGGGGTGGCAAAAACAGATTGGGGCCCCAATTTGGGGGACAATGACACATTGTGGGGAGGGCACGGCCAAGCACCAAATCAGCAGCAAAAGGGGGAGACAGGGCACAATGACCAGGAGTTTTTAGGTCACGGGAGGGAAGCCAAAGCAGCAAACAAGGAAAGGGGGAAAAAGTGGCACCCAAAGACATTCTTTTTGGTTTGGGAAAAAAAGGAAATAGGCCACAAGTGGGACAATGACACAGTGTCCCAGGTCACGGGGGAAAAAGCCACAAACCCAAACAGCAATTTAGTTTAACAAATGGGCCCCATTTGGGACAAGGTTTTTGGGAAAGGGCCCCGGCACACCACAACAGAAGCAAAGGCCGAACATGGCAAAAATGACAGGGGAAAAAGGCACGGCAAAACCCCGGCCCCAAACATTTCATAGGGCAGACAAATGGAAAAATGAAAAAGAAAGGGGAGGTTTTACGGCAGCATCCCCCAGCCAAAGAAAATGAAGGTTTTTGAAAAGTGGGACAAAAGACATTCTGGAGGTTTTTGGGAAAAAAAAGGAAAAGGGCCCCCAGAGTGGCACAATTACAGAAGGAGGGGGAGAAAAAGGGGGCAGGAGGGAACAGCATGAGGGGCAGAAAGTTCACAAAAGAACAGGGGTGGAGGGCACGGAAAGCAGCCACAGCAAACAGCATTGGAGGCAGACAATGGCAAAAATGACTTCTGGGGTGGCAAACCCCAGGGGGGAAAAAAAGGCCACAAAAGTTGGCCCCCAATGACCCGAGAGTTGGGGGTACGGGGCAGGGCAACCAAAGAGGGGGGGGCCCAAAAAGGGCACAATGACACAGGGGGAGGTCACGGGAGCACCACTGCGCACATGAGGTCAACAGGGGGAAAAATGAAGTGGGGTTTGGTTGGGGACAAACCATCCCTGGTAAAGAGGTTGGTGAATGGAGAAACGTCAGCAGAGTGGGGCATCGGGGGGTGGCGGCATCAAATAGGCTGAGGCAGGTATTTTTAAACCCCAACCAGTCTTACATTTGGGGTGAGGCGCAGGCGATGAGTTTGACGCCAAAGGGCATTGGTGTGTGAAACCCTGGCCATCCACGCCTGTTTCATCTTGACAAAGGGTCAGTCATTCCACTTTTCCCGTGGACAAGGGGGTTTCCGGGGGGTAACGAGGCCCCCGCCCACGAACACCCCTCTGATGCCACACTACTAGCCGGGGAGGACACTACCCCACTGCAAACCTCGAAATTGCGCCATACCCCGTTTAGCTCCCAGTAGTCCAACTGATCCCCTAACGGGGGGGCAGAGTGCTTTCCAAGTAGGCCACCACCTGTTGGTCAGGGTCTGCTCCAGGCCCCCTCCCGCTTGCGCGACTGCCCTCCCACGGGGGCGGGTGGAAGCGCTCATAGGGGACTCCGACTTATTTTGCTCATGACGGGTACGGCTCCCCCCCCAAACCTTTCCCCGGCCCCGGGGCAGAGTACGTGAGCGCTAAAGAACCCCCGGTCAACCTTTCAGAGGGAAGGACGATGCCGCACATGGGCATGCGGCCAACTGACTACGGAGGATTTCCCATAGTATTTGAGTTTGTCCTCCCTCTCAATAGCTGGAAAAAGCTCCCATTTGGACCGGTAGCGAGGGTCCAATAGGGTGGTGAGCCAGAAGTCATCCCTCTGCCGGATGCTGACTATTCGGCTGTCACTAGCCAGGCAAATCAGCATGCTGCGGCCACTTGCACAAGTGAGGGGCTCCCTGCCTCCATCTCCACTGTATACTGCCACGGTGCTTGCGGGTCATCTGCCTCGTCTTCCTCATCTCCATCTAGCTCCTCCAGCTGCTCCTGCTCCTCCTCTCTTGTCACCTGGGTAGAAAATCCACTCATTTCACCAGACAATGCTTCTGCTCCAATGTCCTCCTCCTCCTCCTCCATTCAGTGCCCACTGGACTCATGTGGCCGCGAGATGTAGTCGCCACGTCTCCAGTCCCCTGCCTAGACAGGTCGTGCTGACTCACGACCACACTACCCACTTGCTGGCTGCGCCGCTGCCTGACGCACAAGCTGATGCCCTCTTCTCCTGACGATGATGAAGCCCTTGCCTCACCCGGCTCCCAAGTGCGGTCGGCTACATCATCATCTATTTGTGTTTCATCGTCACTGCTGTCCTCATCACCGGTCTTGGTATGCAGAGGCTGACCCCTCACAACATGACCTCCCATGCCACTCTCAACATCTATACTTTGCCGCCTACTGCAAGAAGCAGGGGATATTGGCCCCATTTCTTCGCTGCCAAAGTAGCTGCTGACTGCCCTCCTCAAATTGTTATCCCTCGCTATATAGTGCGCTGAGCCCAGACCACATAGTAGATCTCTGCTGAGGGAACCGGATGGGACAGAGGCGGGTTGAGGACAGGTGAGGGCCGCTGACCCGCTCCCGGCCATGCCCAACTAAGGGTTGTGTCTGACGTTCCCACCGACTCTTGGCTGGGTTGTCAGATGTCATCTGGGAGGAAGAGATGACCTAGTCAACCAATCAAGAACCCTTGCGTTGCTAGTCAGTACACGGCCGCTAATGACATGCGGCAGTTTGTGGCCTCACCGAGTGACCCCTGCTGCGACGTCCCCTTGCTGTGCTGTGACCTGGCCTGGAATGTTTTGTGCCTCTGCCACTCGCAGGTGAAGAGCCTGCCACCTCTCTGTCTGACATACTGTTTGTTCTAAAATGTACAGACACTGATGAAGATATATTTATATGATAAATACACACCCTGTATTTGACGCCAAATGAACCCAGTAACAAGCTTGGTAACCCTTGGATATAAATTGCGCTCCACAAATTGGGCAGGAAAAAATTGACTTGTATGTGCCGTTTAAAAACTCGTGTATTTTACCGAATATAAAAGCACAAACAGGCTTAATTAACCTTCGGATATAATTATGCTACAGAATTTCTTCTGTGGCGGTGAAAAACAAAGTTTCTTTTACTGAGTACAACTGCAGAACAACACCTTAATTAACCCCTGGATGTAAATTGCGCAAAAGAATTGAGCAACCACAATCTACTAGCTTTGTAGCGTGTTACAATTGCTTTTTTCCCTACCCCACAAACAAGAGAAAAAAATTGTAATGAACCTTTGCTTGTGATTTAGGCTACGGGAAAAAAATGTATAATTTTGTGAAATTTGAAAATGACGGTTTCTTGGAGTCACCACAGCTGAAAAACAACGCTTAATTAACCCCTGGATGTAAATTGCGCCAAAGAATTGAGCCACCACAAACTAGTAGCTTTGTAGCGTGTTACAATGGCATGTTCTTTACGCTACACAACAAGAGATAAAATTGTAATTAACCTTCGCTTGTGAATTAGGCTACAGGAAAAATGTATATATTTTGGCGTTGAAAATGACAGTTTCTTGGGATCACCACAGCTGAAAAACAACGCTTAATTTAACCCCTGGTTTGTAAATTGCGCCAAAGAATTGAGCCACCAAAAAACTAGTAGCTTTGTAGCGTGTTACAATTCGGTGTTCGGTGTTTTTTACGCCACACAATAAGAGATAAAATTGTAATTAACCTTTGCTTGTGAATTATGCTAAAGGAAAAATGTATATATTGTGGCGTTGAAAATGATGGTTTCTTGGGATCACCACAGCTGAAAAAACAACGCTTAATTAACCCCTGGATGTAAATTGCGCCAAAGAATTGAGCCACCACAAACTAGTAGCTTTGTAGCGTGTTACAATGGCGTATTTTTGACGCCACACAACAAGAGATAAAATTGTAATTAACCTTCGCTTGTGAATTATGCTACAGGAAAAATGTATATATTTTGGCGTTGAAAATGACAGTTTCTTGGAGTCACTACAGCTGAATAACAACGCTTAATTAACCCCTGGATGTAAATTGCACCAAAGAATTGAGCAGCCAAAAATGAAGTGGTATTTGTATTGTAAAAACGCTGTTTCTTTAAATGAAACAACAGGAACGGCTTAGATCCCCTTCCCAATGTGCTGTGAGCAGATAGGATTTAAATGTATATTGCGGGTGCAGGGGACGCACACTGGATTTCAGACCAATACCCAAAAAAATCAAAAATAGAACATTAAGAGAAGCAGTCTCTGAGACAACTGAGACACCCCACAAAAAACACTGTATAAAATCAGTTTTTCCCGTAACAATCAGCCGCGGCAGCAACCTTCCCTGATCAGTACAGTGAGAGGTTTAAGAGCTGCCATCGCGCGCCCGGACTTATATAGTGCGGTGACGTCACAGAATCCCGCCGGCCCTTTGATTGGCTTCATCTTGCACATGTCTGCAGGCTATGCCCTTCTTCCTCCCAGAGTGCTTTGCCCCATGTAGCGCCATGTGCTCGCAGCCATTTTATCAATCAAAAGCACACTTCGTTCACCCGAAGTCCCCCAAACATAGAATCAATTCGCCCATCTCTAACCATATCACATCTTCCATCCCAATAAAATGGAATAAAAAATTTAATTGTATGTACTCCAAGATAGTAGAACAATAGCGCTTCTGGTCAGTGGATCCACAAATTACCCTAGCTGACATACTACTCAAAATTTTCTCAGTCATCGTCACTTTATTTCTGAGCTTCAGTGCACCAACCCTTCTATGATAGATAAATCCATTCCAGCCTCTGACCCAACACTTCCATGATAGACAGGCCTGGCCAAATTATATTATAGGCCGACTACAGTGAAGGAAATAATTATTTGATCGCTTGTTGATTTTGTAAATTTTCCCACTGACAAAGACATGAACAGTCTATGATTTTAAGCATAGGTTAATTTTAACATTGAGAGATAAAATATCGAACATAAAATCCAGAAAATCACATTGTATAAAGTATATAAATTTATTTGCATTTTGCTGTGAGAAATAAGTATTTTTATCCCCCAAACCCAAACCATTAACCCCTTCCTGACGGACGGTTATAATAATATGGCTCTAAATTTTTTTCCTCCTTGCCTTCTGAAAGCCATAACTTTTTTTATTTTTCCACCTACATAGAAATATGAGGCCTTTTATATTGCGGGACAAGATGAACTTTCCAATGGTGTTATTCAAATTACCATTAAATATACTGGGGAACGGTAAAAAAATTCTAAGTGGGGCAAAATGTGAAAAAAACGTACTTGCGCCATGTTCATTCTTCGGTAAAAATGATGTGTTGTCTATATTCTACAGGTTGATATGGATTCGGCAATACCAAACATGTAGGGTGTCTGCTATGTTTTGGTACCGTAAAATATTTTTCTATTGTTGAAATTTGCGTCATGGCACCATTTTGTGTGACCAATAACTTTTTCGTACAAACACCTACGGATGTCAGTGAGGATGCATTTTTTGCAGTCTGAAGTGTACTTTTTATTGCTAGCAGTTTGGAATGCATGTGAATTTTTTGATCACTTTTATTCCAATTTTTATAGGATGGGAAATGACCAAAAAACAGCTTTTTTGGTGTTTGGATTTTTTTTTCTTCTACGGTGTTCAGCTTGTGGGATAAATGATGTTATATTTTAATAGATCGGACTTTTTTGGATTCAGCGATACCAAATATGTGTAACTTTTTTATTATTTTATTTTTTTATTTGTAAAATGGCGAAAGGGGGGTGATTTGAACATTTAATACGTTTGAATTTTTTTTTTTTTACTTTAACTTTGAGTCCTCCTAGGGCGCTTCACCACTAGGGGCACAATAATTTCTGCAGTCTAATGCATTGTATATACAATGCATTAGGGTGTACCAAGATGGCGGTTTCCCCACTTCCTGCTTGGAGCCGGAAGTGGGGCAATCGAAAACATGGCAGCAATGGAGGCCTTCACAAGGCTTCTAGCTGCCATTTTCAGCCATCGGATCCCCGCAATTTAGCTGTGGCGGCTCTGATCGCAGTGAGGCACCATTTCTCATTCATTTAGACGTCACAGCCGTCTTTGCTGCGGCTTCTAAAGGGTTAAACAGCGGGGGCGGACGGCGCCGCCCCTCCCTCGTGCTGTAACCGCCGGCTGTTAGCTGCAATTAGCCGCTTACCAGCATAAGGACGTATGGATACGTCATGTCGGTAAGGGGTTAACGGTTCTTGCTCCTACAGACTAGTTAGACGCTCCTAATCAATTCGTTACCTGTATGAGTACGTCCCAGGGCCGCTAAGGCCACGACCCCCCGCATAGTCGCCGGGTGTTAGCGGCTAATCGCCGCTAACACCCAGCAGTAACAGCGCCGGTGGGTGTCTCCACCCGCTTGCGCTGTTTAACCCATCAGACACCGCGGCAAAGATGGCCGCGGCGTCAGAATGAACGCCGATCGGTGCCGCGCACCGATCGTTACGGTCATCAGCATCAGCGCAGCTAGGCTGCGCCGTTGCAACGACTGGACACGGTGGTGGGGAGCCTTGTGAAGTCTCCCGTCACTTACACTGGCCGGTTTGCCCCACTTCCGTCCGCAGACAGGAAGTGGGGAAACCGCCATCTTTGTACAGCCTAATGCATTGCCTATGCAATGCATTAGGTTGTATTAACAATCGCGCCCCCTAGTGGTCAAGCACCATAGGGGGATTAAATGTTACAGTAAAAAAAATAAATAAATAAGGTTTTAAAGTACAAAAAAAAAAAGTATTAAAAGTTCAAATCACCCCCCCTTTCCCCATTTTACAAATAAAATCATTAAAATAATAAAAAAAGTTACACATATTTGGTATCACCGCGTCCGAAAAAGTCCGATCTATAAAAATATCACATCATTTATCCCGTACGCTGAACACCGTGAAGAAAAAAAAAATTCAAACGCCAAAATTGCGTTTTTTGGTCATTTTATGTCACTCAAAAAATGGAATAAAAATGATCAAAAAAGTCGCATGCATTCCAAACTGCTAGCGATAAAAAGTACACTTCAGCCCGCAAAAAATGCCCCCTCACTGACGTCCGTAGTTGTTAGTACAAAAAAGTTATTGGTCACACAAATGGCGCCGTGGCGCAAATTTCAAAAATAGAAAATGTTTGGAATTTTTTTACGGTACCAAAACATAACAGAAACCCTACATGTTTGGTATTGCCGGATGCGTAATAACCTGTAGAATACAGATAACACATTATATTTACCGAAGATTGAACGCCGTAAAAGCAAAACCCCCGCAAACATGACAAAAATACATTTTTTTTCACAATTTGTCCCACTTGGAATTTTTTTGCGGTTTCCCAGTATATTCTATATTATAGTGAATAACACCATTAGAAAGTATATCTTATCCCGCATAATAAAAGCCCTCATGTGTCTATGTAGGTGGAAAAATAAAAAAGTTATGGTTTTCAGAAGGCGAGGAGGGAAAAACGAACGTGTCACCCAAAAAAAAACGCCGGGTCCTTAAGGGGTTAAAGACAGCTGCCTTAAATAGTCACCTTTATAAAAGACTTCTCTCCACAGACTCAATCAGTCAGACTCTAATCTCTACAACATGGGCGAGACCAAAGAGCTTTCTAAGGATGTCAGGGACAAGACCATAGACCTGCACAAAGCTGAAATGGGCTTCAAAACCATAAGTAAGACGGTGGGGGAGAAGTAGACAACTGTTGGTGCAATAGTAAGAGAATGGAAGAAATACAAAATGACTGTCAATCGACATCGATCTGGGGCACCATGCAAAATCTCCCCTTAATCATGAGGAAGGAGAGAGATCAGTCTAAAACTACATGGGGGGAATGATCTCAAGGCAGCTGGGACCGCAGTCACCAAGAAAACCATTGGTAACACATTACGCCGTCATTGTTTTAAATCCTGCAGTGCCCGCAAAGTCCCGCTGCTCAAGAAGGCACATGTGCAGGCCGTCTGAAGTTTGCCATTGAATACCTGGATGATTCTGTGAGTGACTGGAAGAAGGTACTGTGGTCAGATAAGAAAAAAATTGAGCTCTTTGGCATTAACTCAACTCGCCATGTTTGGAGGAAGAAAGAAAATTCTGCCTATGACCCAAAGAACTCAAAGAACACTGTCCCTACTGTCAAGCATGGAGGTGGAAAAATTATGTTTTGGGAGTACTTCTCTGCTAAGGGGGCTATGAAACAATACATTTAAACCTCTATAGAAGCATTTATGCTATCTACAATACATGAAAAAAACTTTGAGATTCTTAGTTCACATGTTTTGATCAAAAAATGCTTAAGCCACCCCCGGCTACCAACTGGATCTTAAGGCGGGTGGTCCTATTCTATTTTTACCTCTCACTTGAGTCAAATTCAGACTTCTTATTTGGGTCAACAGACCTCCATAATCCAGAGAGAAAAATAAAAAAAGCACCAACCTTACAAGCATACTGCACTGATATAACAACCTGTGGAGGTGGGCGGGGTGCAAGAGACCAAAATGGAGGCATCCATTCCTCCCTATATAAATTAAAAGTGATATATGCCAAATGCAACGTATAGTTCTGCACAAAAAAACATTTCTGAAAAACACAATGTGAACCTGGTCGGCACACAGGTTCACATTGTGTTTTTCAGAAATGTTTTTTTGTGCTGAACTATTCGTTGCATTTGGCATATATTGCGTACTCTATTTTTACCTCTCACTTGAGTCAAATTCAGACTTCCTTTTGGATCAACAGACCTCCATGTTCCAGGAGAAAAAATAGAAAAGCACCAACCTTACAAGCATACTGCACTGATATAAAAACCCTTGGAGGTGGGCGGGTGCAAGAGACCAAAAATGGAGGATCCATTCCTCCCAAATATAAATTAAAAGCAAAATATGCAAATGCAACGTATATTTCTGCACAAAAAAAACATTTCTGAAAAACCAATGTGAACCTGGGTGCCACTGGCATGGGTTGCGGCATTAATATATATTATTATTTTAAAATTTTAAATATTAATAATATATAATATAATTTTAATTATACACGCATTCCAATACCAGTGGCACGCCTCAGTTTAAAAGAGCTATCAAACAATACATGGAAACCTCTAAAGAAGCATGTATGCTATAATACATGAAAAAAACTTTGAGATTCTTAGTTCACATGTTTTGATCAAAAAATGATTAAGCCACCCCGGCTACCAACGGGATCTCAAGGCGGATGGTCTTACTCTATTTTTACCTCTCACTTGAGTCAAATTCAGACTTTTCATTTGGGTCAACAGACCTCCATAATCCAGAGAGAAAAATAAAAAAAGCACAACCTTACAAGCATACTGCACTGATATAACAACCTGTGGAGGTGGCCTTGAGATCCCGTTGGTAGCCGGGGGTGGCTTAAGCATTTTTTGATCAAAACATGTGAACTGAGAATATCAAAGTTTTTTTCATGTATTGTCGATAGCATAAATGCTTCTTTAGAGGTTTCCATGTATTGTTTGATAGCCCTTTTAGCTGATGGTGTGCCACTGGTATTGGAATGCGTGTTTATATACATCAAATAATTATTTCCTTCACTGTATAGGTTCTTGAGGCATCTGACACAACCTTTTAATGCCAAAATACTTATATCTGCTTCTCCTGACCTCTTCAGTCATTGTTTTGAAGCAAGACTCTAGCATCATAATGCAAGCAATATGACAAAATGACTGATATAGTGCTGGATAGAAGGTGTATCCCTCCCAGATTCTTTCCCTGTATGAAGAAGCAGAGGAGACCACAACTGAGAGGTAATTAATCAGTCCAGCAGATAGCTATTTCAGGGAAGCTAGGCGCGCAGTTAGTGGCTGCTTTTGCCTTCTGGCTGGAGACACAGCAAGCTGATGGTGAGACACAAACCTGGGTGGGCCAACAACGGTTGCAGTATAACTGAACTTTGTAAGCTGGCTGGGAAAAGTCCTTCAGTTGTATGTTTAGTTAGTGCCAAACAGGCAAGGATTTTTGTTTGCTTTCTTGTTTATTTTGCTGTAACTGTGCAATAAATGCTGACAAGCTGACAGTTTTTTTGAAAACCGCTCTTGAGTGGATGTTTCTAAAAAACAAAAGACATGCATCTTTGATATATGCCAAGGCGATCCCATAGAGTATCACAACACTTGTGTGGACATCAGGCTCTTCTAGGGTCCATGTTCACATTGGCACTTCTCCTTACCAGCTGGCAACCAGCATTCCTGTTGTCAACTACTGAAGATAGTCAAGACATGAAGGTGCTGCTACCCACTACGACCCACCAGTTCATGTAAACTTGGTCACCATGGTGCACAGACAGTACAGAACACACCATCCCAAACCGCAGTACCGCATGCCTTTTACCAACTGTATCTTCAAACTCTGATTGCATCTACAGTCTGCTCGACATTATTCAAATAGATAAAACTAGGCTAACTTAGCACACTATAGTCTGAGGGCCAACTGAGGATCTCAACCCAAACCACAAAGGTGCAAATTAGGGGAGGAGAGAGGGTTCTAAAAGTAAATTGTGTCATCTAGATCAGTGGTTTAAATTGGTATATTGATTTTAAGCGTATTTTCTACCTTAGCCAAAATCACAAACTAAAGATAGTAACTAATAGCATTCTGCTGTTTTTGTCACTTTTACTAGCATATTTTCACAATTTTTTAAGGTTGAATGTTAAGGTCAGTAGAATTTTTATTTCAAAACGTAGCATGCTTTGTGTATGATGTTTTCTCTATTGCTTTCTTATTGACTTTCCTTTAAAGGGGTTTTCTCACTATGCTGTTTCACAGAGTCACAGACAGCTTTAGATTCACATTGCTTGTTCATGCTGTGGGTGGGTTATATAGTAGTGATTACCATATTTAGCTCCTTCATCACTAGCTGAGCCATTACAGAGACATACAGTAAGTGCAGAAGATTTAATCTGTAAGTACAGACTACAGACTTCCGAGGAGGAAAAACAAGTGCTTTTCAAAAGTAATCAATCTAATCTTCTTAAAGATAAAATCTCTGCTCCTCTGACCATGGTGATGTCACTCTCTGCCTTATGTCTATTCAGGAAGGGAGATATTGATGGTGACCTAGAGATACTGTCACGAGCAGCTCCGCAGCCCGCATGTCAGGCACACTACTGGACAAGTTGCCAGCAATAACGCACTCATTAACACTCCTGCTCCTCTGCGCTCCTCTGTTGGCTGGAGCACATCCCAACTCACTGAGATTTAAATTGCCAGTGCACCGGTAATTGACTAATTGCCGGGCACTTATCTGTCCTGGATACCACACCTACTTCCCTGCCAGATCTACAGTGATCTAATCCTTAGAAAAAGTGTTCCTGATTGTGTTCCTTTTTCTGCCGTGTTCCTGATATTTGCTATGTTCTCTGACCTCTTTTGCATGCCGTCTGCCCTGACCTTTCTGCCTGTCCCCGACTATGAGCTTGCTTCACAATTTTGTACAAGGCAACACCTCAGTAGTGTTCCACCACAGCAAGCCAAACCTGCCTTGCAGCGGGCTTTGGTGAATACTGGACCTACTTATACTATGCTCCTTGGCACAGCTTTTACCACAGCTTGTGGTAGTCCAAAGAATCCACACCTCAGGACTACCATTACGGTAAGCCTACCATTACAGTTAGATCCGGCCACGGATCCCGCCAAGGTGCCACCATTGTTGCCCAGCAGTCCCAGCAGATTGCACAACAGGTACCGCAGCTAAACCAACTGTCCGCCTTGATGCAGAAGCTCCTCTCCACCAAGCAGCAGCTGCAACCTTCTCTGGTGGCCTCTTCGACACTGATGGCCAACCAGTTCCTGACTGAACAATCAAAGGGGACATTTGTGGTCGGCCTTCTCTCTTTGAAAGCCCTGGCTTGGGCCACTCCCCTCTAGGACAGAAGCAATCTGGTGACGGTTAATCTCCAGGCCTTCTTAGCAGAGTTACTCAACGTGCTGAAACAACACTCTTGAATCTGCGTCAAAGGGACTCCTCTTTTGGAGACTATGCCTTTCAGTTCTGCACTCTGACCCCAGAATTGTCTTTGAAACAATACAGCCCTATGTGCCACATTCAAGAACATTCTCTCCAGCAGCGTCAATGATGTGCTTGCCACACAGGACTTTTAATCTTGCTTGAATGATCTGATTCACTTCACCACCTGCATCGACGTGTGCGTTACCAAGAGACAAGAAGAACTATGCCAAGAACGTGAACCAGTCCATTCGCGCTGTCTACCCCGTCTGGCCCCGGTGTTTCAAAGGCCTACACTGACTCTTTCGCTGCCTCCTGCTGAAGAACCAATGCAGATGTATAGAGCCCACATGACTCAACAAGAATGGTCCCATTGACGTGAGGAAAATTTGTGTCTCTATTGTGCCAGCCATGAACATTTCTGCAGGAGTTACCCACAACGTCTGGGAAATGCAAACACCTAGGCTACATGGGGGAGTTGTCCCTAGGTGTGAATAATTGCTCTCCACATCTGACCATGACTGTTCAGCTCTGCACCCCTGCTGGTGTCCTGTTCTAAGCGTTTGCCTTTGTGGACTGTAGATCAGTTGGGAATTTCTTCGATGCTTCCTTGGTCCATAAGTATCATCTCCCGGTAGTCTGGCTTATCAAACTTCTGATTATCTCTTCTATTAATGGTGAATGCCTGAATGACTCTACAATATAAAGTTTCGCACTGAACCTCTGAGTCTTCAAATGGGGGTGTTGCACAAAGAGAAAGTTGAGTTCTATGTGCTTCCCCACTGCTCCTCAGCTATTCTTCTCGGTCTTCCATGGCTACAGGATCATGCTCCTGTGCTCAGCTGGCAAATAAGTGAAGTCACACGGGGGACAAGACTGTACTAACCACTGTCTTGCGGTACCACATCTTATGCATTCGACTTCTCCACTAATGTCTTCCATTCCTCTGCCAGGGCTGCCTTCACCGTATAATGAATAGGCTGATGTCTACTGTGAGAAACAGGCCGAATCCCTTCTGCCTCACCATGCCTATGATTGTCCTATTCACTTTCTGCCTGGGACTACTCCTCCTGGAGGCAGAGTCTACCCTTTGTCTGTGCCTGATATACAGGCCATGGCGGCGTTCATAAAAGAGAATCTCCAGAAAGGATTAATCCGGAAGTCCTCCTCGCCTGCTGGTGTTGGGTTCTGTTTTGTGGAGAAAAAGGATGGTTTCCTTTGTCCTGCATCGACTATAGTTGTCTCAATAAAATTACAGTTAAGAATCGATTTCCTTTACCGCTTATATCTGAACTATTTGACCGCCTGCGAGGAACCAGAATCTTCACTAAACTCAACCTGTGAGGGTCCTACAGCTTGATCTGAATTTATGAGGGAGACGAATGGAAGACTGCCTTCAGTACCAATGATGGGCATTTTGAATACTTGGTGATGACTTTTGGCCTCTGTAATGCTCCAGTCGTCTTCCAGGAAAGTGTCAATGATATCTTCAGAGATCTTCTGTATTCTTGTGTTGTTGTGCACCTGGATGACAATCTGATTTTCTGACCTAGTCTGGAGGCTCATCGTGCCCATGTGTGTCTGGTTCTGAGACAACTATGGAGCAACCAACTGTATGCCAAGTTCAGAAAATGCGTCTTTGAATGGACCAGTCTGCCGTTCCCGGGGTACATTGTCTTCGACAAGGGACTTCAGATCGACCCGAATAATTTGTCTTCTGTCCTGCAGTGGCCACGACTAGTCAGCCTATGAGCCCATACAGCATTCCATAGGATTCGACAATTATTAGCAGTAGTTTATATTGCACTTTTACGGTGATGGAGAAGATTGTGAAGCTTATCAAAAAGAACGATAATCCCAAGTCTTGGCCACTCGAGGAGGAAGTCAAGATTTGCTTCCACACCTATCCTCTCTAGACCTGACCCAGACAAACCTTAATTTCTTGAAGTATATGCCTCTTCTGTTGGAACAGGTGCAGTCCTCACACAAAAGACCTCCAAGGGCAAAACTATCACCTGCGTTTTTTTTTTTCAAGACATTCTCCACTGCCGAGAGAAACTACATTATGGGGGATCGAGAACTACTGGCCATAAAACTGGCCTTGGAGGAATGGCTCCAACTCTTGGAGGGGGCTTGCCACCCAGTCAATATCTATACCGATCACAAAAATCTCTGTTACCTCCAGACAGCCAACCTTTGAGCCCATGGCAAGCCAGGTGGTCCCTCTTTTTCTCCAGGTTTGACTTCCTGATCCACTTCCGACCTGCGGACAAGAATATGAAGGGTGATACTCTCTCTCTGCCTTCAATGTCTCTGGCCTGGACTCCTCTTGAAACATTAATTGTGGCCGCGCCCATCGACCTCCAACATGTTTCCCCGGGGAAAATGTTTGTACCTTCTTGTCTCAGGAAATAAGTGGGGACATTGTTCTGTACTGGTCGGGTACTCTGGAATGCGAAAATCTTGTTTTCTGATCTCTCGGCAGTACTGGTGGCCTAACCTGGATCAGGATGTCAAGGACTGTGTTCTTTACTGTACTACATTTACCTTCTACAAGACTCCAAGCCTCAAGCCTGCTGGCCTCTTGCAGCCTTTGCCCGTAGCAGAGTGCCCGTGGTCTCACACACCCATGGACTTTATCACTGACCCTCCACCATCATTTAGGTGGTTACAGACCAGTTCTCAAAGATGTCTCACTTAGTGCCCCTGCCCGGTCTCCCCTTAGCTCCTCAGCTGGCTAGTAACTACTTCCAGCACATTTATTGCCTTCATAGTCTGCCCTTGCATATCGTCTCTGTTAGAGGGGTCCAATTTCTCTACAAATTTTTGCATGATCTGTGCTTACACCTTCAAGTAGAATTAGATTTTTTTCAGGTTACCAACCTCAAACCAACGGGCAAGTGGAACCTGTAAATCAAATTCTGGGAGACTACCTACATCATTTTGTTTCTTCACGTCAAGATTGGTCCAACTTGCTATCTTGGGCGGAATTCTCATACAACCAGTGGGACTCAGATACGATCAGAGCTTCCCCATTCTATAACCGTGTATGGCCGACACCCTCACCCTCCCCTCGATCCGCCAGTTTCTTCTAAAGTCCCTGCCGTAGATAACCAAGTATGAGACTTGGCTATGGGTATCCGGCAAGAAACCCGATGGTCCTTACTAGTGTTGAGCAATTATTATCGACAAAGTTGAAATCGACACGGTTTTTATGTTGATCAGATTTTTTCGATCACGCAATAATTTAGGTTAAAATCTGCGCATAATCTATTAATATCGCGCCATTTTCGGCGCTTCCTGTCATTTTGGTGGCCAGCAAATCAGCTTAGAGAATAGAGCAGGGTGAGCTGGGTGTACGACGTCATGACTGGGATATGTATGGTTGTGATTGGCTGGAAAAATCACATGACCTCGTTTTACATAGAACAGCCCTTCCTGTTCATGATCAGCGTGTGTCTGTGTATCATAAGAGCAGGACGTGTGCTCGGTCTCTCTCAAAGCAGCTCAGCGAAACTGTTCTCTTTGTTCACACAGACAACTATGCTTTTAGCTGTGAACATTAGAACTTAGGTAGATTAGAGATTTTAAGTTTTTAGTTACTTAGGCTAAGAATTTTAAAGGAGCCTCTAGAGCTGTACAGCCACGGGGAGGGGAGAGGGGGAGGTATGTGGGCAAACACAGACAGACAGGCTGGCAGGCAGGCTTTTGAAAGGAGAGTGGATAATTGTGCAGTCCAGACTCTGCTTTGACCCTGCATTGAAATGGGTTTTTATTTACAGTTTTTGGCCAGTTTTTGGTGAAATATTAGCTTGTATTTTGTGCAGCCTGTACTTATATTAGGATACAGATCTTTTCTAGTAACTGCAGGTGTATTTGATAGGTGCAAAACTCACCTTTTATTATCTGTACACAATTTAATTAGGTTTTTTTTTCACTTTGGCGCAGCTCAGTTTTGTTCAACGACCCACTTTGTTCTTACAATAGGATACAGAACTTTTCTAGTCACCGCAGGTGTATTTATAGGTGCAAAAACCACTTTTTATTATCCGTACACAATTTAATTACTTGTTTTTCACTTTGGCGCAGCCCAGATTTGTTCAAAGACCCATTTTTTACTTACAATAGGATAAAGAACTTTTCTAGTCACAGCAGGTGTATTTATAGGTGCAAAAACCACGTTTTATTATCCGTACACAATTTAATTAGGTTTAGTTCACTTTGGCGCATGCCATTTTTGTTAAAAGACCCATCTTGTACGGATATTACCATACAGAAATTTGCTAGTAATTGCAGGTGTATTTCATAGGTGCAAAAAACACCTTTTATTATCCGTATACATTTCAAATAGGTGTTTTTTTTTACTTTGGTGCGGCCCAGTTTTGTTCATAGAGCCACCTTGTACTTAAATTTGAATACAGAAATTTCGTAGTTACTGTTGATGTATTTCATTGGTGCAAAACCACCGTTTGTTATCCGTATAATTTTTAAATAGCTGTATTGCAAGTGGTGCGGCCCTAGTTTTTTTTCAAATAGCCACGTTGTACGACAATTCTGATAGAAACATTTTCTAGCACCTGTTCTCGTTTGTCATTGCTGCAAAAAACGCGATTTCTCATCCGTGTAACTTCTGAATAGTTTTATTACGCTCGTTGAATCTCAGTTTGGCGAACTTGTATGATATTTTGTTGAAAACTATCAATTCCTAGTCCTACTGGGCAGTTGTAAATCCCTGGGACTGAAGGAAGAACACTGTTGATTTTGTCTTCCACCAGACCGCATTTCAGAGGTATTTGCTAGAAACAATTCAGTTTCTAATCCTAGTTGGCTGTAGGAAATTAGAGGGATTTAAGAATAGCTGTGATTTGCCGTCTTTTAATAAGAGACTTTCAAAAACTCTTCCATACCTTCTTAAATTTTTATCTTTCTGCACATGGAGCGAAATGCAGGTGGTAAGCGAGCAAAGAGGGGGGTAGGACATGGAGCTAGAGGTACGAGAGAAGGTGCTCCTTCCATTGCTGGCGACAACACGCATGCCAGCGGATCGTCGGTTACAGGACCGTCAGGCCTGTCATCACTGGGTCAGGGCCCTGTGAAACTCAGCACTTTCCTTCCACCCACCCAAATAGAGAGTAAAATGCAGGAAATGGAGACCTTGCTGATTGATCAACTGGAGACACCTGTTTCGTCTGCTTCACGTTCTTCAAATGTCACGGTGGAACAACGTCAGCGACGTGACAACACTAGAGTGCCAAGTAGCCGTAGCGGCAGCAGCAGAAGCAGGCAATGTGGCAGAAGCCTAATGGGTGACCTCTGGCAATCTTTATTTACCACCTCACCAACGCATGTAATGCAGGGCACACATACAACACACAGAGACCAGCTTAAGATCATGGTGCATGACTATCTGCGTCTCAACACCGATGTTTTTGGATGTGTTCCGGACCCAATTGACTTCTGGGTATCCAAAATGGATGAATGGCCCGAGCTCGCTCGCCACGCCATAGAGGTGTTGTCCTGCCCAGCAGCCAGTGCCATATCTGAGCGGACCTTCAGCACAGCTGGAAGAGTCATTACAGACAAATGCATCCGGCTTTCCACAGATAATGTGGATCATTTGACTTTCATCAAGATGAATCAGGCATGGATCTCTGATGATGTTGTGGCCCCAATTGCCGAGGTCACTGATTAGTTCACATTCCTCTTCAAACAGAAATGGTCCTCTTGAAAAATGTTTTTTTAAAATGATCATTTCTCTCTTCATTTTTTTTTTTTTTCACATTCAAAAACCAAGGTTTATTGAGACAGAAAAAACAGATGGTACATACCAATATGCATTATTTACAATCAAATCAGAGAGGTGCTTAGTTAATACAGCTCCAGTGAGGTAGTAGAATAAGTTCTAGCAGTCATTAAAAAGCTAAAGTCCTCAGAAATAACAATGCAGCTCGTGGTATGCTAATGACAAACTTAAAGAGAGGCAGGAACAGATAACTGTAATTATAAGTGTGCTACCAACAGTCGAGGCTGTAACTAGGGATATAGAGTGATACCGATGGATGGAGGTACTCGTGTAATGTCCCAGATCCTCCACTCTCCTGTTGAGAGAGGAAACAGGAGCAGAGACATAGCCGGGAAACTGAAAGGAGGAAGGAGAGCTATGCTGGATGATGTCACGGTCCAGTCTAGGAATGCAAAGGTCCCCAATCCTGTCAGGCCCTTATTGTGCAGGGTCACAGTGAAAACCTCCACCGTTCCTCTGGTGGTGCTGGGAAACTCAAAGGGAAGCTGCACATGGAGTGACCATCAAACCTTAGAAAAAAGAAAACTTAGGGTAAAATGAAGATCAGCCAGTCGGGATCAGGGGGCCCCCACCACTCACTCGGACTACTGGTCGGCAACACTGAGCGGAAAGTGTACAGGCTAGCGAAAGCTGGCATAGTGGGTAGTCTCACAAAATTTTAACCAGTCGTCCCATATCTTATGAAACATCACACCGTCACCCACCGAGTCACACCTAATCTCCTCCCATCTGCAGGTTCTGTGTATCTCCTCGAACCAGTCCGTTATAGAAGGAGGAGTTGCGGCTCTCCATAACCTAGGAATAACAGCCTTAGCGGCATTCAGGAGGAAGACAACCAGTCTACCTTTGATGGAGCGGGGGGACTCGCAGAGTAGCATAAAAAGTAGGACAGTTGGATCGTTAGTCAACTTTACACCCGATATCAAGTCAATTATGTGGATAACCCTAACCCAGAAAGGCTGGAGGAAAGAGCACTTCCACCATGTGTGCAACATCGTGCCCTCCTCCCTATGACACCTCCAACACATGGGAGTTATGGAAGCTATCTAACATTCTGACTGCTGATGCCGCTAAATAATAAGCCTGGAGGTTCGGGATTGAGAGCCCTCCTTCCGCTTTAGGTTTCATCAAGATGGTTCTAGAAATCCTTGGGTGCTGGCGCGCCCAGACAAACTGCATGATCAGACTATGCAGTGAGCGAAAGAAAGACTTAGAGAGAAGAATCGGTATGGTCTGAAAAAGGTACAGCAACCTGGGGAGAATGTTCATCTTAACTATGTTGATTCGCCCCATCCAGGAGAAATCTTAATTGTTCCACCTGGAGAGGTCGACTCGCATTGAGTTGACAATGGGTGGGAAGTTGAGATCGAATATTTTGTCCAAGTTTGCAGGGATATTGACCCCCAGATATTTAATATGCGAGGGAGCCCAGGAAAAGGTATAATTGTCCTTCAGCCGAGCAGCTTCCTCTGGGGGGAGAGAAACATTCAGGGCTATACTTTTGGCCATGTTTACTTTGTGGTTACTAAACGACCCAAAGGAGCGTAGAACCTGAAGAATGGAGGGGAGAGAGACGTGAGGTTCCGTGACATACTGTAGTAGGTAGTAGGTCGTCTGCAAAGGCTGAGCATTTCACATCGGACCTGCCACACTTTATCCCATGGATAGACGTGGTCAAGTGGATGTCCTGAAGTAAATGCTCCATGGCTAGGGCGTACAGGAGAGGGGAGAGGGGGCATCCCTGCCTCGT
Organism: Phyllomedusa bahiana; assembly: GCA_025379985.1. Lineage (NCBI taxonomy): Eukaryota > Metazoa > Chordata > Amphibia > Anura > Hylidae > Phyllomedusa > Phyllomedusa bahiana. The sequence goes on from JAODAL010009854.1 coordinate 56,992, forward strand.
ACCATTGCGTATAGAGAACGGGGCGGAAAGCGTGCCGTTTACCCGAACCTGTGCTTGAGGATGACTATAAAGAGCGAGAATCTTATCATGGAGGATCGGGCCTATACCCATAATGGTGAGAGCCCCTGAGAGAAAAGACCAATCTATCCGATCGAAGACCTTTTCTGTGTCCAGGGAGAGTAACATGCAAGGGAGTCCTGACTTACGAGCATGATTAATTAATGTGAAGGTTTTGAGAGTGTTATCCCTCGCTTCTCTAGTGGGGATGAAGCCCACTTGATCTAGATGGATATGGCTACCTAGTAGGAGATTCAACCGTAGGGCAATACGTTTGGCAAATATTTTTACGTCGGTATTAATTAAAGAAATTGGCCGATAGTTCTGGCACAGGGCTGGGTCCTTCCCTTCTTTAGGGATGACCGTAACGTGGGCTTTGAGGGAATCCGGGACAAAAGGAGAGGAATGGGAAACCGAGTTAAAATTGAGCAAGAGAGGAGGGTCTATTTCCTCCTGTAAGACTTTATAGATCTTCGCCGTAAAGCCATCCGGACCTGGGCTTTTACCCGTCGGTATTGAGGCAATAGCTGTCTGGAGCTCCTGAAGAGAAAAAGGAGTTTCCAGAGAGTTGGCCGGGTGAGCTGTGTGCTTTAGATAGTCCTGCAGTGCTGACGAGAGTTCCGCACTATCAGTTCCCTGAGCCTGCCTAGGAAGATTGTAAAAATTCGAAGAGTATTCTTGGAAGACTGTTAAGATATCCTCAGTTAGGTGTACCAGTTTCCCCTCTGCCGTTTTGATCTGGGGGACGAACAGGGATGCTCTTTTTTCCCTTAGTGCCCATGCCAGATATCTACCCGACTTGTTGCTCCATTCGTAAAAGCCTTCCTCACGCACCTGCCGGTACCGCTTGTGTTTACGCTCCATTAACGCCAAAACTGCGAGGCGGAGCTTGAGCAAGATTCTCAGGTCAGACTCAGATCCCGAGGCCTTATGAGCAGTCTCTGCAGTGTGGAGTTCAGCTAGTAACGTATGGAGCTTGCCGGTTGCTTCACGTTTAAGTCGCGCTCCATGCTTTAACAGGACCCCTCGCATGACGCACTTCAATGCCTCCCATCGAGTCTGGGGAGATGTTGGGTCGCCCCTGTGATTATCCTGGAAGTCTGAGATAGAGATTTGGAGTTCTTTCATGCATAGCGCGTCCTACAGGAGGGATTTGTTGAGCTTACAGGCAAATGGGGGGCAGGTCCAGGTCACAGTGTATCGGAGCGTGGTCAGAATGGAGCATAATATCTATCTTGGTGTCGGTTACTAATGGGAGAAGGGAGTGTTGGGTAAAAATATAGTCAATACGACTATACAATTGGTGAGGGTTCGAAAAAAAGGTGTAATCCCTCTCACCAGGGTGCATAATGCGCCAAACATCCGAGAGCTGCATATTATGCAACAGTCTCTTAAGTCTATTAAGCACTCGGTGGGGAACGGAAGAACGTCCACTCGAAGTATCTAGGGTGGGATGTAAGGCTAGGTTGAAATCCCCACAGAGTACTATTTGCCCTTGGGCAAAACATGTTAGCTCATCTAACACCCTGGTGAGAAAGGAAATCTGTCCCCTATTAGGGACATAAATATTTGCAATGGTATACAAGTGACCCTGAAAACTGCACTTTAAGAAAATCGCTCTAGCGTCCTTATCCACATAGGTGTCAAGCACCTGAAGGGGGAGGGATCTATGCACTAGTATAGCCACTCCTTTGGTCTTCTGGTCCGGGTTGCCGCTATGGTACCAGGCAGGGTAGTATTTGTTTTGAAGAAGCCGCTCCTGGGCTTTGAGCAAGTGTGTTTCTTGCAGGCAGATGATATGGGATTTTAGCCTGTGTAAATGGTAAAAGAGCTTCTACCATTTTTCAGGCAGGTTTAGTCCCTTAACATTAAGGGACGTTACCCTCAGAGTATGCATTCATATAACCAGACAAGCGCACGACAGGGGCGCTTTGATGATACCGAGTAGCGACAGGGGGGTCGATCCCGACTGGCTGGGGGAGTTGTAAAAAATAACGGGGAAAAACTAAACAACAAAGGCCAATAGATTCTACATGGCCAAAACATGGAAGAAGAACCAAGGCGCAGCCTCACAACTGCAGTAGACCAGCATTGTAAGACCAACATGGCTCTTGGGGGTCAACATGGACCATTTGAGTAGAGGGTCCACACAGGATGGAAGTATCTCAAAACCACTTGAGCTCCAAATGGCAGGAGTGGTCATCTGAATGACTAAGGATGTCTAGCAACAGTGAAAACAATCTACAAGCAGGTACAATTCACATCATCGGTGCCTGACATCCTGACAGAAGATAACCTATCAGAAGGAAACACAGATGGGGTAGGTGCCCCAGAAGAGAGAAGAGTGGGAAAAAAACAAAAGGCATAATACAGTCCCTCAGTCACAGAAGAATATCTCACGTGTCCCAGATCTTGGTTCAGCGATGGGGATTCATTGGATCGTTAGGGGCAGCTGGAACTCTTCTTCGTCTGTTTGGTCGTTAGGACTTCGGTGAAGCGGGGGAAGAAGGTCGGCGATTTGGTCGTTGATTGAAGGAGGGCAACCCAAGAGAGGTCGGGTCAATCGCAGTATGCCAATCAGGAAGCTCCACTTGCGGCAGTCCCAAGGCAGAGAGAAAATTTGGAAGATCCATCAGTGACCAGAATGTTATTGTGGATTCGCCTTGTTTCACCTGCAGGGCGAATGGGAAGCCCCAATGGTACTGTATGTTACGTTCTTGGAGGACCGCGAATAGGGGCTTAAGGGCAGCTCGCATTCTAAGGGTCCGTCTGGACAGGTCTGGATAGAGTCCAATTGGTGTGTCCTTGTAATGAACAGTTCCCAGGAGACGTGCCTTCCTCAGGATTTCCTCTTTAATATTGCAGTGGTGGATCCTACAAATGACATCTCTTGGGTTGGAAGGATCTTGACTCTGAGGGTGAAGTGCTCTGTGAGCTCTATCAACTCAATGAAGGTATCAAGCGGCCAGCCCAATACATGGTTGAACAATTTTGTAAGAGTAGGGGTCAGTTCAGAAGTGTGCACTGTTTCGGGGAGGCCTCTCAACCTAATGTTGTTGCGGCGGTTGCGGTTCTCCAGGTCGTCAAGTTGCGCCACAAGGTGGTTATGGCGTGCGATCTGGTCGGCTAATTCAGTTTGGAGGCTTGTTATTGCATTAGAGGATGAAGTCTGTGTGTGCTCGAGTCGCTGACATTTCTGTTGTAGCTCCTCCACAGCTGTCTGGACTGGTTGTAGTTCTTGATGCCAGGCTTGCTGCAGATCCTGGCTCAGCTGCAACATTTCCGCTTTTGATGGAAGAAGAGAAAGCAAAGCTTGCAGCTCTGGATGTGAAGATAGGACCTGGAACGCCGCGTCTGGAGTAGGTAGAGTGATGGGCGTTGGCTCAGCTACCTGACCACGTAGAGAAGTGTCCTGCGGCTGCAAGGATGGCATTTCAGAAGCGGGTCGGGGCTGCTGATCCACGTTGGAGACCCCGGGTTGGATGACCAAGAAGCTTCTTGTACTGTAGACAGGAGTTTGTTGCCTAGTCGCTCTCTGGACTCTTCCTCCAGTGTCAGCAGGTGAGGGTTGGCGCTTAGTGGCCCCTCCATGGGGGATCTCGTGTTACTTGGGTGCTTGAACCCGGAGTTAGACCCGGCAGGGTGTCGCATAGCGTATACAGGAAGATGCTGGATATGAGATGTCTGCGCTGGGGTAATATTTCCTTTGAGATGTGTCACAAGTGGCTTGGCTCCGGCCTGAGGAGTATCTCTTGCTGTTTCTAGATGTTGTAATTGGGACAGTGCGCAGGGGCGGGAGTGAACAATAGCAGTGGTGGAAAGGAGCGGTCTCCCCACCATCGTGGCCTGGTATAGGGTCTCCACGTTAGGGGTCTGCTGAGAGGATGCCTGCTGCAGGATATTACCCCTTGCCAATCCCTGTGCGGGTGCATAGCTTTCAACAGGCTCAGTAGTGATCTGGCTGACCCCAAAGGAGCCTTCAGCTGCCCAGTTCATGGAATCATCCACATTGGGGTCTGGACTAACTGGTCTGATGACCATTTCAGCGTGTCCTTCTGATATCACAGACCCTTGTCCCTGTGTAGGGTCCTTTTTGTGTTGTTGTGAGTCCATCATAGATCTAGAACGAGGGACAGGGCTCTCCCTTGTTAGATCCTGTTCCCCCTGGACACTGTAGTTGGGGAGCGGTAATGGCGTCTGCAGCATTGCGTGGATGCATAAGATGGCGGGAGTGCGACGTGGGGTTTGCTGTGGGCCCTGGCTGAGCTCTGTGAATTGCCCCCTCAGGGGGAGAGAGAGGTCCGGGGACCGGGCTACGACCGGTGACAGACGGGAGTCCTCTGGAACATACGGGCGCTGAGCCGCAGGGGAGTCACGCGGTACCTGTGCTACCGGTGTGGGTCCGTGATCCGGGGACGGCCGGTCCTGCCTCGTTAGGTCCGTGGTTGTCGCCTCTTCCGTAGGAGCGAGAGTGCGGGCAGTCTCTGAGGCAGCCGGAGTCTTTTGTAGCCGCAGTGAGGGTGAGTCGCTGGAGCAGTCCAGCCTGGTCGGCACGCCGCGGGCACCTGGCAATGAGGCGGAAGCAGGGGAAGATGGCGCCGAGGCGGGAGAGGCGCGAGGAGGCAGGTCTTCTCCTTCCAGGTCCTGCAGCGACTTGAAGAAGTTAGATATGGGGATTTCTCCCAGGGAGGCAGCCTTGATGAGCTTAGGAACCTTTTTCACCCTTCTGGGGCTCATTTTCGAGGCAATCTTCAGGTTTTAGTCAATGTCCTGCCAGGAGCTCAGTCTGTGTGCGTCCGTTCCCCTCACATGGCAAACCACGCCCCGCTCTCTTAAATTTTTATTCTCAGTTCCCAAAAGATCATTTTGCTGGTTTTGTGGTGTGGAGACTGTAAAAGACACCAAGGTTTCATGACAAAACGTATTCCACTTACTCACTTTAACTTTAGAATTTTTCGCATTGTCAATGGTTTTGAGGTCATGTTGCTGTGAGATACAGCTATAATTATGGTCCTTTGGAACAGAAATGTGGTGTCTAAGTGGCATTTCTCCATCACATTTTTTAATAGTGGCTGAGAAGTCATATTTATAATTTTTTGGGGTCATGTTGCTGTGAGATACAGCTATAATCACGGTCCTTTGGAACAGAAATGTGGCTTCTAAGTGGCATTTCTCCATCACAATTTTTAACAGTGGCTGAGAAGTCATATTTATAATTTTTTGGGGTCATGTTGCTGTGAGATACAGCTATAATCATGGTCCTTTGGAACAGAAATGTGGCTTCTAAGTGGCATTTCTCCCTCATAATTTTTAATAGTGGCTGAGAAGTCATATTTATAATTTTTTGACTCATGCTGCTTTGAAATGCAGCTATACTACAGGTCCTATTCTAAAAAATGTGGTTTTTAACAGACATTTTTTCTTCACAATTGTCAAAAGTGGCTCAAGGGTGATGGTGCTGTCAAAAACAGGAATAGGTAGAACACTGCTAATGGACACATATTGCAAAATGACTTGTTTTTGCAAAATCTTTAAAATAGCTAGCAATTCCTGTAGTGAGACAACCCATTTAATACAATTAAAAAAAAGAGAAACAAAGACGTGGTGGGATTCCATCCTATTTTAAAAGTGTGTTTTCTAGAATTAAACTACTAAAAAACTTGCATGTACAAAATAGCTGATACAAATATTCCTCTGAATTGTACAAGGGAGGTACAGGAAGACTTGAACAGATGTAGGTTACCAAGGACAGGTATAGTCAATGTCCAGTTCAACTAAATTGGTGGTTAAAAGACTCCTTATTCCGCCACTAATTAAACTGTGGGTCAGACAGGTTTAATGGTCATACTGCGGTCCAGTACAGGAATAGTCAATGTCCAGTTCAACTAAAATGGTGGTTGAAAGACTCCTTTTTTCCGACACTTTTTAAATCTGGGGTCATGCAGGTTTTGGGCTCATGCTGTGTCCCAGGACAGATATAGTCAATGTCCAGTTCAACTAAAATGGTGGTTGAAAGACTCCTTTTTCCGGCACTTTTTAAATTTGTGGGTCATGCAGGATTGGGGCTCATGCTGTGGCCCAGGACAGGTATAGTCAATGTCCAGTTCAACTAAAATGGTGGTTCAAAGACTCCTTTTTCATGCACTTTTTAATCTGTGGGTCAGACAGGTTTAATGGTCATACTGTGGTACAGAACAGGTATAGTCATATGTCCAGTTCAACTAAAATGGTGGTTGAAAGACTCCTTTTTCCGGCACTTTTTAATCTGTGGGTCAGAAAGGTTTAATGGTCATACTGTGGTACAGAACAGTTATAGTCATATGTCCAGTTCAACTAAAATGGTGGTTCAAAGACTCCTTTTTTCCGGCACTTTTTAAATCTGGGGGTCATGCAGGTTTGGGGCTCATGCTGCATTCCAGGACAGGGATATTCAATGTCCAGTTCAAGTAAAATGATGGTTCAAATAATACTGCCCTCTGCCACTTTTTAATTTGTGGGTCATGCAGGTTTAAGGGTCATGCTGTGGTACAAGACAGTGATAGTGAATGGTCTGTGATTTTCTTTCTGTGGCTTTTATAACCTAAGTGTGTTGCCTAAGATGTAGCAAGTATACATTTGACTGTTGTGGATGTTAATTCAAGATTCTCCAGCCCTGTTTGGGTATAAGAATGAAGGTGTTGTTCCTCTCCCATAGGCTTTAATGGTCACCGGCAATAATCTATTATCGACTATCGGAAATCGTCTTGATAATTGCCGATATCGACTATCGACCCGATGACGATAGTCAACGTAATCGCTCATCACTGGTCCTTACTTAGTCCGTGCAGCCTGCATGTTGGGCCATGGGCACACTTGTGTCCCCGCTCTCTGCCCACTACCGGGGACAAATGGAGCCATGGTTTGCATGTCGGGCTGCGGACGCGCTCGCACTTCTGGCATTAACTCACTCATCCATGCTCAAGCTCCTCTGTCAGCTGGTGCGTACCCCTGCTCATCAGGGCATGTGCGCGCCGGCTCACTGGGATTTAAAGGGCCAGTGTGCCAGTAATTGCAGGGCGCTGATCCTATATATCCTGGACACCTCTCCTACTTCCCTACCAGATCTACAGTGCTCTAAGCCTTAGAGAAAGATGTCCTGATAATGTTCCTGTTCTACCATGTTCCTGACATTTGCTAAATTCTCTGACCTCATTTGCCTGCTGACTTCCCTGACATTTCTGTCTATCCCCGACTACGATCTTGCTTCACGATTTTATACCACGCAACACCTCGGCTACCATACAAACAAGTCATGTCAGAGGTAGCAACCTGGTAGTGTTCCACTGCAGCAAGTCCAACCTGCCTTGCAGTGGGCTCTGGTGAATTCCAGACCTACTTAGACTCCGCTCTCTGGTGTGGCTTAAGCCACTGCTTTTGGTGGTCCAGAGGATCCACACCTCAGGCCAGCCGTTACGGTAAGCCTACCATTATAGACACTTGTGTGCCCTCAGAGTAGAAAAAAATCTCACTCCTGACCAGGTAAATATCAACAGACCAATGTATTTAGAAGAAGTCTTTATTTACTTGTCCCCACTTGCTGAAAGATAATCATTGTAGTCAGAAAATCCTTTTAACATTGAAACACTAGAAATTCAATACTTTTGTGCATGCTTTCAAAAATCATTTGCTAAATCTGTTGACAAATAGAACATGATAGGGCACATGTATATTTATATTTCTTTGTTGTACATCTTTATTTGCATACCATGTTTTAAAATGCTATGCACATGCTATTTTTTTTTGTTTTTCCTTAACAGTCAGTATGAGCAAAGCCCACATACAGTTTGCAAAAAAACAGATGAAGGACTCCCAGACTATGAGAAATAAGATTCACTGGTCTGTTGAGATGAAGATTAAACTTTTTGGTGTTAATTTTAAGCGGTATGTGTGGAGAAAACCAGGCACTGCTCATCACCTGCCTGATACAATCCCAGCAGTGAAACATGGTGGTGGCAGCATTATTCTATGGCGGTGTTTTTCAGCTGCAGGGACGGGACGACTGGTTGCAATTACAGGAAAGATGAATGCAACTAAGTACAGAGATATCCTGGATGAAAACCTCTTCCAGAGTGCTCTGGACCTCAGACTGGGCCGAAGGTTCATCTTCCAACAAGACAATGACCCTAAGCACACAGCTAAAATAACAAAGCAGTGGCTTCAGAACAACTCTGTTAACATTCTTGACTGGCCGAGCCAGAGCCCTGACTTAAACCCAATTGAGCATCTCTGGAGAGACTTGAAAATGGCTGTCCAACAACATTCACCATCCAGCCTGAGGGAATTGGAGAGGATCTGCAAGGGAGAATGGCAGAGGATCCCCAAATTCAGGTGTGAAAAACTTGTTGCATCATTCCCAAGAAGACTCATAGCTGTAGTAGCTCAATAAGCTGCTTTTACTCAATACTGAGCAAAGGGTCTGAATACGTAAGACCATGTGATATTTCAGTTTTTATTGTTTAATAAATTTGCAAAAATATCTACATTTTTGTTTTTTTTTTCTTTCAAGAAGGGGTGCAGAGTGTACATTAATCAGCAAAAAAATTAACTTTTGTCATCTTCCTAAAGGGCAGCAATGAAAGAAAGAGTGAAAAATTTAAAGGGGTCTGAATACTTTCTGTACCCATTGAGTATATATATATTTATATATATATATATATTTTTTTTTTTTCAAAGGAAACAAAAGATTTTGTTTTAAAATAGCAGAATTCCATTTTTGAAAACATTCAGTAGGTCATAATGACATTCATGCAGGGTGACTTACTTGAAATAGGCCCCGAATATTACCATTAGGATTAAGCAATCTGAACAAAAAAATAAATAAATTGCTACATACTGTACCTTGACATACTGTATGTGTAATTCATTGCATTACATATGATGCTGAAAATGATCTCTTTGTCTTGCCAGACACATTTTGACATGGTGCTTTATGTTCCCGAACATATTAGCAAGCTTATTGTGGTGAATAGTAGCAATTAAATGGATGTTTTCCTTTAAGTGTTCCACAATTCAAGGCTTATTTTTTCCTTCAGGCATATCCCAAAGAAAGAAGTCTGGTGGTATCAGATCTGGCGACTGTGGTGGCCAAAGCCCCTTTAAATTACCCTGATAAAGGACTCAGATTCCATGTTCCATCTTGTTGGAAGTAACCTTCCGTTAACTCATGATCATCCAGTTGATTTACGAACTGTTCAAAAATAACCTGGAACACATTAGTGTTCACTGTGGGGTTAAAGAAAATGGAGCCCAAGATACACAATTAACACATTGTGCACTATACAGTGACTGTTTGATTGTAGACTGGTTTTGATGAGTGGCAAAGGGATTTCCAGCGCCTCATATATGGGTAATTTCCAGGTCACAAATAGAGATTGAATATCATGATGGCTGCCCGGAACTTGCCACATAGCTCCGACAAAGGGGCATCCTGGCTTGTTCAAAGCTCCATATACTAAGGAACACATTGCACATTATTTTGTTTAGATTGATTCATATAGTTTAGTAATAGAGTAGTACTATAGTTTAGTTTAATTCATACATATATGACAGGTGAAACCAGAAGTTTGCATACACTGTATAAACGGACACCTATGTATGTTTTTCTCCCTATCGGACATGAAATCAGAATAAACCTTACCCATTTTTAGGTCAATTAGGATTACCACAATTATTTATATTTGTCAAATGCCAGAATAATGATAGAGAGAGGGAATTTTTAAAGCATTTTTATTACTTACTGCACCTACCTTTTCAGCTGTGCCCATAAATTTTCAATAGGATTGAGATCAGGACTTTGTAATGGCCAGTCCAAAACATCGATTTGGTTATCTGTTAGCCACTTTGTAAGCTGTTTGGCAATATGCTTCAGGTCATTGTCCATTTGGGAGACCCATTTTCGCCCGAGGTTTAACTGTGCACCAGTCCCTTCTGCAGCAAAACAACCCCAAAACATGATGCTGTCACCCCCATGTTTCACAGTTGGGATGGTGTTCTTAGGCTTCCAAGCGTCTCCTTTTTTCCTCTAAACATTACAATGGTTATTATGGCCAAACAGTTCAATTTTAGTTTAGTCAGATCACAGGTTATGTCTCCAAAAATGTGTGCATTTGCAAACATTATTCTTGCTTTTATATGTTTGTTTTGGAGTAATGACTTCTTCCTGGCAGAGTGGCCTTCAGCCCATGTTGATACAGTACTCACTGTGGATAATGACACAATCTTACCAGCTTCCGCCAGCATCTTCACAAGATCTTTTGCTTTTGTTCTTGGGTTGATATGCACATGAAACTTCCGGTTTCAACTGTAATATATATATATATATAAGGTTGCCTTTCCCGGGATGGTCATAGTTTGGTTGGGAGGCCATACCCACGTTCCAGGACAGGCTTTTGGCAGGTCGCTGGAGGCCTATAAAAAGCCTGATACTCCAGGTCATCAGGGGGCGTGGTCTTCTGTTTGGAGTGGAACAGCCGAGAAGCCAAGGAGAAGGGCTCTGGCCCCCAGGCTAGTATTGCGACAGTAAGAATACTATGATTTTGGTGGTCCTGTGTGGTAGACACAGATCACTGGACAGTGAGGGACTCACTGTATGTGTATTTAGTGGCTGGACGGTTTTCTGTTTATGGTTTCTGTTTCGTTATCCTGTGCCTGAATAAAGCTGGCTGAGGCTAGTGTTAAACCGAACTCAGGTGTCAGTGTGCCAGTACTGTTTACAAAAGATGGCGATCCGAGAGCTGAATGACCCCCGAGCTGAACCAAGATGGTGGCAAAACGTGAGTGAAGAGTCACAATACATATATAAAATGTTTATATTGATTATGAGCCTTTCTTTGAGATTGTGGTTTTACCATAACAGACATTGATAGCATATTGATAGGACACATAAGGATTCCAACTTTGGGAACCTGCACCTATCTCCAGACCGGGCCTTATTTCTGAATGCACAATTCTTCTTTTTATACCTCGGTAGAAAATGCTTAAAGGAGTTTTCTCACTACAAAGATCATACCTGTAATGATATGGACAGTAAAAATAAGCACTTTTACAATTGGTTTGCATTATCTAAATCATTTAGTATAGCAGCTATGAGCTAATCTGTGTGTTTTAAAGCTAAAACTGCAGCCTGAGGTCGGGTCACGCTCCCTTTGCTGTGATTGGCTGAGTGATATTTTGTTCAGCCTGTTGGGACATGCCCCCAGGATGGGACATGCCCCCTGTGCTGTGATTGGCTGCCTGCATTCTGCGCTTACTCCCCTCTGAGCTGTGGAAAATGAAAGTGAAACTATCTGCCTCTTTGATGGCTGTGTCTGTATAATAAAGACTGTCTGAGCTTCGCTCTATGCTCCTGTCACAGTGATGGCTCTATGTGAAGGACCTGGGAAATTACTGAGTCTCTAGCTGCTAGATTCACTCTCCCCCGATATAACACAGCCTTATACACTATCCCCCTCTACCTCTTGCCTGATAACAGAGGGGGGGAGCAGAGTGCATTCCTCATATTTGTTTCATCAGTTCAGGCTGTAAGTATTACTGCTTACAGCAATGCAGGTGTTCTGGTTACAAGGAGCTGGTAGAGGAAGGTGACAGAGGGAGGTATCACAGCTCTGTCACAGCTCTGCAGATCTCCAGCAATAGTCAGTTCTCATGCCTGCAGAGCTGTGCCATCCTCTCTTTCCAACTGCTCACACAGAATGATTATGTCACCAGTTTTCAGTGAGGGAAGATCCGCCTACTGGGAGGAGAGACCCACCCCTGGATTTGAATCTGTAAGAGACAGAAACAGTTCAAGTCTGTGAAAGCTTGTGATGAGAAAACCCCTTTAATAAGCATGTCCAGAAATTATTCTAAGATCATTTTGACACCCTCAAGGACCCTTCATAGACAGCTGGCATCCACCAGAAACAGCAGATAATTGAGCATGCTCCAATCCTTGCTGCTTAACTCTTTAGACACTACAGCAATTGCTCCTGCAGCATCTAAATGCAGCATCTAAATGGTGAGATCGCAGGGTGCTGACCATTTACCATGTTAAGACTTCTATTACTTCTGCCCCAGGCAGAAAGTAATAGAACTGCTATCCTGGTATAGCCTTCTGCATTATCTCTATAATGCAGAAGGATGGACAAGCAATTGATTCCCCTAATAGTTAAGTACGTTAAAAATATAAAAAATATTATTTCAAATCACCTTTTTACAGATAAAAAAAATAAAGTTACACATAATTGGTATCTCCATGTCCCCATGTCCATAAAAGTCTGATCTATTAAAATAGAGCATCATCTATCCCGTATGCTGAACACCTTAGAAGAAAAAAATGCAAATGCCAAAATAGTTTTTTTGGTCATTTCACATCCCCTACAAATTGGAATAAAAAGTGATGAAAAAGTTGCAAGTGTCCCAAACTGACACCAATAAAACTACACTTCACCCCACAAACAATGCACCCTCAGTCCATAGGTGGAAGAACAAAAAAGTTACTTGTCACAGAAAATGGTGCTGCAGTGCAAATTTAAGAAACAGAAAATGTTTTTACAAGTACTAAAACATAACAAAAACCCTACATTTTTGTTATTTCTGGAATCATATTTACCTGCAGAATATTTTTTTTACATTTCACCCCACTCAGAATTTTTTTTTTTGGTTTCCCAGTATGTCCTATGGTACAGTCAATTGGAGCATCAAAAAGTACATCTTTTCCCACAAAAAAGCCCTCATATGTCTAGTAGTAGAGAAACAAATTTAACAGAAAGTGAAACTACTGCTGACCCCACCCATGTGCAGTGATTGACAGTTTGCTTTGAATACACACTTATGCAAAGAAAGTCGTCAATCATTGTATGTAAGCAGAACTTCCACCAACTCTTAAAGGGGTTGTGTCAAAAATCCCCCTCCCCCCCAAAAAAAATAGGAGCTTATAGTGCAGTAATAGTAAAGCTAGGCAGTAACTGTCTGTCACAGTCCAGTGTGTGAACGACTTACAGACGCTGTTGTATCACATAACATTGCCATGACTGAAATGATGAGCTGCTGAGGACACCAGGTCTGTAGCTATAGCGACCAGCGCTGGCAGCCTATTAGGAGAGATGGAACAGATCTGTAGCTATAGTGACCTGAGGAGCTGATGCAGCCTATACAATACGGGATAGGATAGGTAGGACACTGTTAATGGACACATATTGCAAAAGTGACTTGTTTTTACAAGATCTTAAACCGAAAAAGCAATCCTTGTAGTGAGACAACCCCTTTAAGGAGTCCGCTCAGTATTTTGTCTGCTTTTTATTTAGAAAGCCTGCTCCAAGTCATATAACCCTATATATCACAGAGCTCAGCTATTCTCCTTCTATCACATATGGTTGTCATATAGGTTAGCAGAAACCACCTGACAGGGTCCCTTTAACTAACTGCCAAGATCACTTGGCAATCTAATTGACACGCCTGTCTGAGACTTACACCTATTACTGATTTTGAGTGGCACTCCCAGGAGTATTTCAAAGTGTTTGGGTGCTTGTCAATATTAGATGGAGTCTCCACAACAGAAATGTAAATAGTAAAAATTTATTTTGCATATATCCACAGGCTCCAGAAAGAGTAATATTATTGTGACTGTTTTAGATTTGACATTTCGGTCATGGACCTTTTTCAAACATGTCACTGTGAAAAATAACATAACATACAGGTGTCAAAACAATAAACAAATATATATATATATAATATATATATATATATATAAAATTATATATATATATATATATATATATATAATAATATATATAATATATAAATATTATATAGGTATATACATAAATGACATAGTTATGTACATATTCCAATGTGGTAAAACAAAATAATTGACTGATAAGAGAAAACATATCTATTATGTGGGCACATATATACATGAAAAATAATTGTAATATATATATATATATAATATATATATTATATATATATATATATATATAATATATATATATATATATAAAATAAAATAGGGATTACAAAACTAGGCGCATTATATGCCAGGCACAACACATTGAAGGAGGCGCAACAAATACAGTATATGCTATGTGCCTACATTTTACTATGCACCTAGATTAGGTGCATCAATTATACTATGCAAGGTATACCAGACGCCAGATTTTTCACAGATTATTTCATTCAGGTGCACTATACACTCATTTAATGTGCCTTAAAATTGGTGCGGCAGCGCTTCTTTTCTGACATGTCATCCATAGTGTGAAAAACATCTATATTCATCCACCGACAAACTGATGCTATAAAAGCCTTGTTGCACCCTGAAAAAAATGCTTACCAGTTGTTTTGGTATAGGACAAGAGGAGAAAGGAGCCATAGGTCAGAAGAGGATAGAGGCTTTGCCTCCGGACAGGTGGGCAGACGCCTCTATATACCGGGAGTACGGCTTGTAGTGAAAGTGTGCTTGCGCGCACATTATATGGAAGTGCGCATGCGTCAAGAGCCAGGGCATGAGTATTAGAGCAAAGAAGCAGCAAACAACTGTGCATGTGCAGGGAGTCCATGCAGGCGATAAGAAAGACCAGAGCACTGTGGAGAATGTAAAGAGTGGCGAGAAGATATTGGAAAAGAGAGGAGTAACAGGCATATTATCGGAAGTATAAGCAGACAAAGGGAAGAATATATAAGTAAGAAAGAAGGTAGAAATTAACAAAAATCGGAAAACAAATACATAAGTGAAATTAAATAAGGAGGAAAATGAATGCTGCCAACTGAAAAGGAAACCACAAGGCCATACTTACAGCTCAATGGCTGGACTATAGACTGGACCCAGTTGGAGGCAACATAAGCCCTTGTGCTATTTGGGAAAGATAAAACAGGTGCAGATAGCTAATGATCAGAAGCTCAGACACCCATCCACTAAGGGAGCAACTGAATGATGACAAGCTGCACATTAAGTACCAGCGCACACCAGCATGCAAAAAAAACCCACAGTATAATACACGGGAAGACTGCACAAATGCAAAAATACCGCTAAGACAACCACTCACACTCCTTCTATATATGGGGTGGGTGGTTGCTGTTATTATAATTGCATATAGATAAGGTGATACAAAGGGTGCCATTTATACAGATATTTATCAATATGCAATTATAATAGCAGAAACCAACCCTCTCATACAGTGGGTATGGAAAGTATTCAGACCCCTTTAAATTTGTCACTCTTTTTTTCATTGAAGCCATTTGGTAAGATCCCAAAAGTTCATTTTTTTACACATTAATGTACACTCTGCACCCCATCTTGAAAGTAAAAAACAGAAATGTAGATTTTTTTGAAAATTAATTAAACAAGAAAAACTGAAATATCACATGGTCTTAAGTATTCAGACCCTTTGTTCAGTACTGAGTAGGAGCACCCTTTTGGGCTACTACAGTCATGAGTCTTCTTGGGAATGATGCAACAAGTTTTTCACACCTGAATTTGGGGATCCTCTGCCATTCTCCCTTGCAGAGCCTCTCCAGTTCCCTCAGGCTGGATGGTGAACGTTGGCTGACAGCCATTTTCAAGTCTCTCCAGAGATGCTCAGTTTTAGGTCAGGGCTCCGGCTGGGCCAGTTAAGCATGATCACAGAGTTGTTCTGAAGTCACTGCTTTGTCATTTTAGCTGTGTGCTTAGGGTCATTGTCTTGTTGGAAGATGAACCTTCGGCCCAGTCTGAGGTCCAGGGCACTCTGGAAGAGGTTTTCATCCAGGATAGCTCTGTACTTGGCCACATTCATCTTTCCTTCAATTGCAACCAGTCATCATGTCCCTGCAGCTGAAAAACACCCCAGTAGCATGATGCTGCCACCACCATGTTTCACTGTTGGGATTGTATTGGGCAGGTGATGAGCAGTGCCTGGTTTTCTTCACACATACCGCTTAAAATTAACACCAAAAAGTTCAATCTTCGTCTCATCAGACCAGAAATTCTTATTTCTCATAGTCTGGGAGTCCTTCATGTTTTTTTTTTTGCAAACTGTATGTGGGCTTTCATATGTCTTGCACTGAGGAGAGGCTTCCATCGGCACACTCTGCCATAAATCCCTGACTGGTGGGGGGCTGCAGTGATAGTTGACTTTGTGAAACCTTCTCCTATCTCCCTACTGTATCTCTGGAGCTCAGCCACAGTGATCTTAGGGTTCTTCTTTACCTCTCTCCTCAAGGCTCTCTCCCACGATTGCTTAGTTTGGCTGGACGGCCAGGTCGAGGAAGAGTTGTGATCATCCCAAGCTTCTTCCATTTTAGGATTATGGAGGCCACTGTGCCCTTAGGAACCTTGAGTGCTGCAGAAATTCTTGGCCAGATCTGTGCCTTGCCACAATTCTGGCTCTGAGCTCCTTGGAGAGTTCCTTAGACCTCATGATTCTCATGTGCTCTGGCATGCACTGTGAGCTGTGAGGTCTTATAAAGACAGGTGTGTGCCTTTCCTAATCAAGTCCAATCAATTTAATTAAACGCAGCTGGACTCCAATGAAGGAGTGGAACCATCTCAAGGAGGATCAGAAGAAAATGGACAGCATGTGAGTTAAATATAAGTGTCAAAGCAAAGGGTCTGAATACTTATGACCATGTGATATTTCAGTTTTTCTTGTTTAATACATTTGCAAAAATATCTGTAATTCTGTTTTTTTTCTTTCAAGATGGGGTGCAGAGTGTACATTAATGAGCCAAAAAATTAACTCTTTGGAATTTTACCAAATGGCTGCAATGAAAAAAAAAGTGAAAAATTTAAAGGTGTTTGAATACTTTCCATACCCACTGTATATAGAAGGCGTGTGAGTTGTTGTCTTATCGGTATTTGTGCATTTGTCAGTCTCCCCATGTATTATACTGTGGCTTTTTCACATATTGATGTGAACTGGTACTTACTTAATGTGCAGTTTGTCATCATTCAGTTGCTCCTCTAGTGCATGGATGTGTGAGCTTCTGCTCATTAGTTATCTAAACCTGTTTTATCTTTACCAAGTAGCACAGGGGCTGGTGCTTCCTCTTACTGGGCTCAGCCTATGGTCCAGCCATTGAGCTGTAAGTATGGCCTTGTGGATGTGTTTTTGATTAAATAATGTCCCATTTCTCTGTGATTTGTCAACAAAAAAGGGGAAAATACAGGAAATAAAATGTGGAGGTAAGCAAAAAAGAATAAAAACTGGAGGCTGACATGTAAAATGATAATGAGGAACAAAAACGCAAGCCTAAATAATGAGAAAAATAGTAAAAAGAAAAAAAGAAAGAAAAAAGAGAAGATCAGAATACGAAAAGTCCGGTATCTGTTACTCACCCTGATGACAGTCCGATGCACTCTTTAAAATCAAGAACAGGATACACAATATCCTAGATCATAGTCTGACCAAAGGCATTATTGACAAGCCTACCTATTCTTTTCTTAAAGATTATTCAGTCATCCCTGTGTTTATATATTACCTAAATTGCATAAAAACCACAAAAAGCCACCTGGTAGACCTATAGTGGCCTCTACCAACTCAATCTTTTTTCCTTTGGTATGATACCTGGAAAAAAATCTTAATTCCACTGATAAAAACCACAGACTCTAACTTGATGGACACAGGACATGTTCTGTCCATTCTTAATTATGACCCAAAGATCTCTGATCCTGCCTTGTTGGTGTCATTTGATGTGTGCAGCCTGAGCACATCGATTGAACACCAGAAGGGGATAGAAGCTACCACCCTATTATTACAACATGCTGATTTGATCCCTGACATATTGACCCGCATTCTGGAAGAGAGTTTCTTTGTGTTTGAGGATAGATTTTACTCTCAAAGATGTGGCACTGCTATGGGGTCTAATATGACGCCCCCATATGCGAATGCAGATATGACCCATTTAGAAAAGCAGAACATCTATCCCAATAATCTTTATAGATAACATGCCAGAATATGGAAATGTTACATTGTCGATATATTTTGTATCTGGGAGGGCGATGAAAATTCTCTGAAATCCTTCTTACAATGGCTTAATTACATTAGACCTGAATTGCAATTTATGGTTTAGTATGATCCAGATCGACTGAATTTCCTTGACACCTTAGTCATTAGAAAAACAGATAATACTTTGAGCACTGACCTGTATACTAAGCCTACAGATAGAAATAACCTCCTACACTATCATAGTTGCCACCCATTGATTGTGAGAAATTCACTCCCAAGGTCCCAATTTATGAGAGTCAATAGGATTGTACCAGATCCAAACGTTAAAAGCATGTCTCTGAAGGAGTGTCACGGTTCACGCCGCGGTCCCTGCCTTGGACCGTTGCTGTGTTGGTGCCTGCCATGTCTCTGCTGGGGCTCCCTGTGCAGGGGTCCTGGCAGCCTGTGTTCTTTGCTGTATACTTGCCTGTCCTGTTGCTCCTGCTTCCTGGGGTCCTGTATGTGCACTGCACCTCCTAGGGTCTGTGTCTGTTGTCTTCCTCTTCACTTGTGACCCCTAGCTATAAGATGAACTTCCTGTCCTTGCTCCAGTGTCAGTTCATTGTGTTGTTGTGCCTCATGCTGAGTGCTGTCTCCATCTAAGCTCCTGCCAGCTTCTCAGGTCTGCTGTTCTAGACTTAACCCCTGAGATGCCTTGTCCAGTTCCTGCAGTCCATCAGAGCTCCTGACCACTTGTCTGTCATGTCTGCTGTCTCTGCACCTTCCAGTTACCTGTTGTTATACCAGTCCACTTACCTGATGTATCTTGCCGTTATACCTGTCTAGTACCTACTGAATCCTGCAGTTATGCCTGTCCAGTTACCTGCCGTATAATGCGGTTATACCTGTCTAGTTTCTGCTGGAATCCTGCTGCATACGTTTTCCTGCTGTACCTGTCTACCACCGCTTCTGTGCCTGGAGTTCCTGTCCTGCACCTCCGCTGTCACCAGAGGTAGCCACATCAGGGGTAGCGACCTGGGGGTTCCCCGCAGAAAAGTCCGTCCTGCTTTGCGGCGGGCTCCGGTGAAGACCGGGGGCCCCTTAGACTGCGCTCCCTGGCGTGGATCTCCATATACCATCTCGCCTGCGGTGATCACAGTGGATCCACACCCGGATACCAGCGATCAGCGCCTCAGCACATGCTGTTCCCGCCAGATCATGACAAAGAGATGGGAAAGAGATTCACCCAAAGAGGATATCCGGACAGAGTACTTACAGTAGATCTGACAGAAAAAGAGAATAGGAATTCCAAGTCCAATCGCCTTCCCTTCATCAATACCCATCAGCCAATGATAAAAGGGATTAATCACATAATTAAGCACCACTGGAATATTCTAAAAAAAAACCTACCTTGAAGTTGAGGTATTCCAGAATCCTGTATTGATTTGTTCTAGTAGATCCAGAAATATCCGAGATTCCCTAGTCAAGGCAGACGTTGGTCCTTTTAATACTGAGAATGTACAACAAACTATACAAACTATAACCTTTCCATGTCTTCGATGCTCGCATTGTTCAAATGTGATTAAGGGAATCTATGTTGTACATCCCAGGACAGGTAAAATGTATGAACTGGATGACTTTTACACTTGTGATAGCTCGTTTGTCTTGTGTGTAGTCAAATACCCTTCTGGCCTATTGTATGTAGGGGAAACAACCCAACGCATTAAGGATAGACTTACGAGCCACAAATCCACAATCCAATGTGATAAAACTTGGCTACCTGTCCCCCATCATTTTCAAGAAGTGGGTCACAAGAACGCACAACTTAGGTTCCAGGTACTCAAGCTGGTTAGAAGACCTAAGAGAGGTGGCAATCAAATTCACATACTCAAAGAGCGTGAGTCTTTTTGGATACATAGGCTAGTCTTACTAAGCCCACACGGCTTCAATCGAGAATGTGACTATATTGTCTTTTAGGTTTTGATCTAAACTATTTATATTTTTCTTTACAGCACTGTTAGGTCAGGGTGAGATGCAGAATTCTTTACCTTTCATTCTCCTCTCTTATTCTGATTTTCTCTTTTCTCTTTCTTTTTTCTCTCTCTTTTTTTCTCTTTTTGTTTTATTCTTTTTACTATTTTTCTCATTATTAGTCTTGCGTTTTTGTTCCTCATTATTGTTTTACATGTCACCTACCCATTTTTATTCTTTTCCTTGCCTCCAGATTTTCATTCCAGTTTTTTTGCCCCTTCTTTTGTTTTGTTATTCATTTTCCTCCTTATTTTATTTAATTTACTATATGTATTTCTTCCCCGAATTTTGTTAATTTCTACCTTCTTTATTACTTATTTATTATTCCCTTTGTCTACTTATACCTCTGATAATAAGCCTGTTACTCCTCTCTTTTCCAATGTCTTTTTGCTACTCTTTACACTCTCCACAGTGCTCCTGTCTTCCTCAGCACCTGCACGGACTCTGCTCTGGACTTCTTTCCTCTAATACGTGTGCACTGACTCTTCACGCGGGTGCACTTCCATCTAGCCTGCTTGCAAGTGTGCTCTCAATACAGGCCGCACTCCTGGTATTTAGAGGCACCAGCATGCCTATCCGGAGCCATGGCTACTATCCTCCTCTGAGCTACGGCTCCTTGTCTCCTTTTGTCCTATATCAAAACATCTGGTAAGCAATTGTTTTAGGGCACAACTGAGCTTTAATAGCATCAGTTCATCTTTTGATAGATATAGATGTTTTCCGCACTATGTGTTCCCCACTAGGGGATGTTATACATCTCTCACCCTGTGTTATATCAGGTACAGCTCCTATAAGTACTGTGTAAATCCATCAGCAATCTGGTAGCACTGCCCTTAAACTGTATGAGTTGGGTCAAACATTTTGGATATCCTTCCACAAGCTTCCACAATAGTTGATAGGAATTTTGGCCCATTCCTCCTGACAGAACTGGTGTAACGGAGCCATGATTGTAGGTCTCCTTGCTCACACCTGACTTTTCAGCTTTGCCCATAAATTTTCAATAGGATTTAGATCAGGGCTTTGTGATGGCTACTCCAAAACATTGACTTGGTTATCCGTAAGCCACTTTTTAACCAGCTTGGAAATATGCTTCAGGTCATTGTCCAGTTGGAAGACCCATTTCCACCCAAGCTTTAACTTCCTGGCTGATGTCTTGAGATGTTGCTTCAGTATTGCCACATAATCTTCTTTCCTCATGATGTCATCTATTTTGTGACGTGCACCAGTCCCTCCTGCAGCAAAACAACCCCAAAACATGATGCTTCCACCCCCGTGTTCCACAGTTGGAATGTCATTTTTAGGCTTCCAAGCTTCTCCCTTTTTCCTCCAAACATAACGATGGGCATTATGGCCAAACAGTTCAATTTTAGTTTCATCAGACCACAGCCCATGTCTCCAAAAATATAGGTCTTTGAATCTGGCTTTTATATGTTTCTTTTGGAGTAATGACTTCTTCCTGGCAGAGTGGCCTTTCAGCCCATGTTGATACAGTATTAGTTTCACTGTGGATAATGACAAAATCTTACCAGCTTCTGCCAGCATCTTCACAAGATCTTTTGCTTTTGTTCTTGGGTTTATGTGCACATGTTGGACCAAAGCAGGTTCATTTTATGAGACATAGAACCTGTCTCCTTCCTGAGCGGTATGATGGCTGGAAATTCCCATCTTGTTTGTACTTGCATATAATTGCTTGTACAGATGAACGGGGCACCTTCAATTATCTGGAAATTGCACCCAAGAATGAAGCAGACTTGTGCAAGTCAACAATTCTTTTCCTGATATCTTGGCTGATTTCTTTAGACTTTTCCATGATGTTACTAACTGAAGCAGTGTGTTTCTGGTGTGCATTAAAATAAATTCACATGTGTGTCTTTAATTAACTCAGATGTTGCCAATAAACCTATAAAAAGCCTCCAAAGACATGACATCATCATATGGGCTTTCCCGAATTGTTTAACGGCATGGTAATCCTAGTGTTTGTAAACTTTTGATTTTGCAGAAAGTAATAAAAGTGCCTCTCTCTCATTGTTCTG
This sequence comes from Phyllomedusa bahiana, assembly GCA_025379985.1. Classification (NCBI taxonomy): domain Eukaryota; kingdom Metazoa; phylum Chordata; class Amphibia; order Anura; family Hylidae; genus Phyllomedusa; species Phyllomedusa bahiana. The sequence continues at coordinate 79,031 of JAODAL010009854.1, forward strand.
GCATTTGGCAAATATCTATAATTTTGATAATCCTAATTGACCTTAAATGGGTAAGGTTTATTCTGGTTTCATGTCAGTTAGTGAGAAAAACATGAATATGTGTCTTTTTATATAGTGTATGTAAACTTGGTTTCAACTGTATATAGTACATCAATTATTTTTCATTTATATATGTGCCTACATAATTGATATGTTTTCTCTTTTTCAGTCAATTATTTTGTTCCAGCATGCATGTTGGAATACGTACATAACTATATAAATTTATGTATATAACTGAATAATATGTGTGTATATATATATTTGTTTATTTTTCTGACACCTGTGTTTTATGTAATTTTTTCACAGTGACATGTTTGAAAAAGGCCATCTAACATCTAAGACAGTCACAATATTATTATTGTCAAGTTGATGGTTTATGGAAAACATTATATTTGGTTCTATTTATTACATCCTTATAAAGCTCACCAGATATTGTGTTTAAACTGCTCGTTATTACATCCTTATCTAAGTTCATCAGATATTTTCGCCCTGCTTTGAACAGCTACTGCTTGCGAGAAACTAAGATGCCTTCAATAAGTTCCTGGAGGATACAGAAAGGAATGTTCGTTATCAGCAGTGCCTAGTTATATTGCGTAGATACAAATAACCTGCCTTAGCAACAGCCAATTAGCCAATGATAGAATAATCATGTGATTCAAAGTTATATCGAACTGTAACTTGCTGTGATTAAATCAGATTTTATGCTCCACCAACCTGCGTGGTGTGTATTTTCTCAGCTCTTGAGCTGTTAACAGCTGTAATCACCTAATTTGAACAGAGACATCTAATTGTATAGGAGTAGAAAGAAAAGACAATTCTACACCTAATTTCTTATCTTAACATTATCTCTGTCTCCTTCTGTGCATTAGAAATGGGCGATTCGATTCTAACAAAATGGAATTCGTTTAGAATTTTAGGAAAACTTCGATCTGCACAAAGCCGAAGTTTATGGCACTTCATGGGAACGAATCGTCTTTTTTTTCTAAAATTGCCACGAGCGCATAGCGGGACATGGGGCAGAGAATTCTGGGAGGAAGAAAGGAACACCCTCAATGACATGTGCAGACATGAAACCAATCCGCAACTAGCAGGCTTCTATGACATCACAGCTCTATAGATACGGACGCCATGTTAAATTCTCACACTTGTCAGTTTGTCTCCTGTCAATAAGCATCTATCTGATGCAGCACGATATTGCACTCTTTATAAAACAAATTCCATCTGGTTCACTGTGTAGAATATTTTATAGACTAAGGTTAATTTAGCCTCTTGTTTGTGGGGTAATTTGGAGTGAAATACAGGGTGTGTGTATTTCTGCCCCATATATGCCTGAATTCCATTTGTTTTTTTCTGTAGGGTATTTTATAGACTAATTAATATAGTGAACATAAAGCTGTCAGAAGTTTAAAGAAGGTTTGGAACAGGTAAGCATATGTAAGGGCACAAGGACTTCCCATTGCAATGCCCAGAGTGGATGGCAGGACCTAGAATCAAGAAACAATGTTGGGTCAAGTGAAAAATCAAATCATGAATACTAAGTAGGTATCCAATATTCCTCATTAATACCATATTTACACCTTTATCATTAACAATTTATTCTCTGGAAGACTAATTTACAAGTCTTGCAAGGACTAGATAGAACAGAGACAGATTACTCCTGTAGTACATTATGTTAACAAGAATCACCCAACAATGTCACTTACAAAGCATAAATAATTCAAACAACACAAAATCATAAAATATTGCACCAAAACTATACATACTTTGGAAGACACCGACAGGCTCAAAGACTGGCCCACCTTCTCGTTCAGTTCCCTCAGCCAGAGAACTACTATGTGGTCTGGTTTCCGAGCCACTATACAGCTAGGACAAACTATTTGAGGAAAGTCAGCAGGTAATTGCCAGCGGAGAAGTGGGGCAGACATCCACTGCTTTTTGCAGTAGGCGGGCAAGTGGTGATGTGGAGAGTGGCATGGGAGGTCATGTTGCAAGAGGTCAGGCTCTGCATACCGAGACCTTTGAAGAGGACAGCAGTGACGGGCAAGCAGTAATCGATGACGATGTAGCCGATCGCACTTGGGAGCCAGGAGAAGCAAGGGCTTCATCATCATCGTCGGGAGAAGAGGGCCTCAGCTTGCATGTCAGGCAGTGGCACAGCCAGCAAGTCGGTAGGATGGCAGCAGTGAGAGGTCGGGAGCCAAAAGGCCACAGGTAGACCACCCGCTTTGCAGGTTCAAGAAAGTAGCGGCACAGGGGCTCACCAAGGCAGCGGCAGTAGTAGTCGCTCAGTGCGGAGCGTTGGTGGTAAAATCACCTACTTGGCAGTGTGGCAGTTTCTTGCAAAGACACCGTAGGAGCCAAACATGTGTATATGTACAATCTGTGGGCAGAAAGTGAAGCGTAACCAGAAAGCTAACTTTCGCACCACGGCCCTGTGTCAACACATGCAGCGTCACCATCCAGTGGCCTGGGAGAAACGTGTCTCACATGTGGTGGTCCATCCTCCAGCAACAGCAGCAGCACCCAGTGGCATGCATGTCATTTCAGCTAATCAAGGCTCCACCACCGCTGCTGAAGGGAGTTGTTTGTCTTTCCCATCATCTACCGGTCCAGATGCTCTTGCTCCTCGCCAAGTACTATAGAGAAATCCTATGTAGTCAGTTGGCTGCTGCCTATTTGCACCATTGTCCATCCTCTGACAGGTCTGACCGAGGGTTCTTCATCGCTCATGTACCACTGCTATGGCAGCTCTGGGCGGGTGGGAGGTAGGAGCAGTACCAGCTCCATCAGCAGCAGCCTAAATCTGGAGTCGTTGATGAACAACTTCCTTCACCCACCTAGTGGGAGGGTTATTACCAGCAGTAGCACCTGGAGCAGACCCTGAACCAGCAGATTGTGGCCTACTTGGACAGCACTCTGCCACCCCACATAGAAGATCTGCTGGACTACTGGGCAACCAAACTGGATGTGTGGCCGCAACTTGCCGAGTTTTCACTGGAGAAGCTGTCCTGCCCCGCCAGTAGTTTGGCATCAGGGTGTTCAGTGCAGCGGGGGCCATATTTACCCCAAGGAGAACTCGCTTGTCCACCCAAAATGTGGAGAGACTCACCTTTTTCAAGATGATTCAGGCGTGGATCAGCTAGATTTTCCCCACACCAATGCCTTATACATCAGATTAGATCAGCCACCAAAACTGGCCATACATCTGCTGCCAGCCGCTCCATCTACAACCCTCCATCTTTACCAGGGACTGGTGTTGCCACCTACCCCCCACTCTTTACTAGGCCATTATGTAGACTTCTGATGCTGCCGCCACCTCCACGCTGTGTCATTGTGCCACTCTGTGGCCTACTTATGCTGCTGCCACCTCCTCAATCTCTCACTTGCCACTCTGTGGCCTACTGATGTTGCTGCCACATCTCAACTTGACATTTGCCACTCTGTGGCCTACTGATGTTGCCACCTCCACACTCTGTGATTGTGCCACTCTGTGGCCTACACATCCTGCTGCCAACTGACCACTGTCTCACTCGAACCTGCTGTGGTTTCCTAATGCTGTTTCCACCCTCCACCACTCTATGATGTTGCCACTAAGTTTGGTTTTCCCCTTCTTTTAATCTTTTAGTCAGAATGAATAAAAAGGATCAGGTTTGTCTGATGATTAGGTAGCCAAAAGCAGGAGTGGATACAGAACACAGAAGACATGCAAATATCCCATTTACTGATCATCTCTGTTTTGGATCAACTACTGTTTGTTTTTGACTTTAGCAATACTGATGGATTATTGACCGATTGAAAGCGGACACTGACGGATAAAAGGAAGGGCAAAACGATTAGTGACGTCAATGCAAAATTACTGCCGACACCCTCTCCACTCTTTCGGGGGGCTCTACATGTATCAGCGTTTAACAGAACAGGTTCTGTCATAATCTTTGGAATCATCTGATGTCCGTGTAAAATTATTCCGCTCTTTGTTGTTTGTGAAAAATATAAAAATATTGTCAACATTTTGAAATCTCACCATTTTCAAAAAATTTTATTTTATGTGTAGAACACAGATACCCCACAAAAAGGTTTATAACTAGTAATAACAATAAGTCTATTTTAGGTTGGTATCATTCTTTTTAAATGTATTTAACATTTATTGGGAAGTTAGGAGGCTTACAAGTTTGAGAACAATTTTTCAAGAAAACCACACACACACATTTTTTTAGGTACCACTTCAGTTCAGATGTAAAATTAATTGGCCTGTATGTTATACACCCCCATAAATTACCCTATTTAAGAAACTAGACCCCTCAAGGGATTTAAAACCATGCATAGAAATTCTGTAAGCTTTTCAGGTGTTTCACAGGAATTAAAGAAAAGTGGAGGTGAAATCTCACAATTTCACTTTAGTTTTGCAAATTTAAAATTTTAATCCATTATTTTCTGGAATTCAGTTTACATTAACAGAAAAACACAACTCTGTGTTAGTTCCCCAGAATGTGCTGTTTTTAGAAATATACCATATGTGGCCGTATTATGTTATTTTTCCATTGGAAACAGAATTGAAGGAGCACCTAATGGATATTGGAGCTATCATTTTATTACGATATTTTGAAGGCATCATGTCAGGTTTGTTGTCACCTAAGGGTACTAAAAAGTAAAAAAAAAAAAAAAGAAGACCTCATTATAGAAACTAAGGGCCTCATGTATGAAAACTGCCTAGGTCTAAGACTTTATTTGTTGCCCAGTGCAACCATTCAGACCTCTCCTTTCATTTTTTCAGAGCACTATATGAAATGAAAGGGGAGAGCTATGATTGGTTGCTATGGGCACCAAAGTCTTACACTTGGACAGTTTTCATACATGTCCCCCTAAACCCTAAAGGAATTCATCCAGGGGTGTAGTGAATATATTGACCTCACAGGTGTTTCACATACATTTTTAGCATTTTTAGAATTTAGATTGAAATTTTCTATAAATTAATTGCACAGGTAGTCCCAAATTTTTCATTTTCACAAGGAATGCAGGAGAAAAAAACATAGCAAAACCTGATGTCCAATTTGTTCCAAGTTTGGCAATACCCCATATGTGGTCATAAAGTACATTTGGGATAGGTGCTGGGACTCAGAAGGGACGGGTCGCTATTTGACTTTAGAAGTGCAGCATAAACTGGAATTGCTGGAGGCCCTAATGTTCATGTACTAGCAGAGCCTGCCCAAATTCCAAAATCTACGAAATCCTCAAATGTGACCACATTTTTTTAAACAGGTCATGTTTTCAGGATCTCCCACAAAATGCACTGACAATAATGATATCACCTGTGCAATGCTGAGGAAATCCTGAAAACTTGACCTGTTGGTGGGTGTTGAGGACTGGAGTTGAGAAACACTGATCTAGGGCTATATTGTGCACTTTGACCTCACAGGTGCTTCACAGATTCTTGTAAAAATAGACAGTAAAAATGAAAATTTTAATTTTTTTCAAAAAAATGCACATTTAGTTTTAAATTTCACAGGAGAAAATACTCCCAAAAATTATTGCTAAATTGCTCCTGAATGTGGCAATACATCATACATGATCATAAAGTACATTTGGGATGTATGGTGGGACTTTGAATTGTAGGAAAATTATTTGAACTTCAGAGTGCAGAATAAGCTGGAATTGTTGGAAGCTCCCAGGTTGCAATAGCAGAGCCCCCTAAGTTCCAGAACAGAGGAAATCCCCCAAAAATGATACCATTAGGGAAACTACACCGCTCAATTAATTCATCTAGAAGTATAGTGTGCATTTTGACTCCACAGATATTTTTTTAATTTATAAATTATGCATTTAGAGGAATAAAGTGAAAATCTAATTTTTTTTCTGCAGTGTCTACTCATTCTAGGGGACACCCCAAATGTCACCCTAGTATTTAGCTGGCCCATTTCACACACCTAATAGAAGACATAGTGGACATGTGGTCAACAGGCCTATTTTGGTGAAATACAGCATGTGCTGACTATTGGTAAAATTATGAAACACCCAAAAGTGAACCCATTTTAGAAAGTACACCCCTCAAGGAAAACTTTAAGGAGTGCAATTAAAATTTTAACCTGACAGGTGTTTCATAAATTTAATTTCCAGATATTTTTTTGCAGGAATTGGGGGAAAAAAATCAAACTGGCATTTTACTATATTATGTCATCTTACTGCACAATAACATCTACATATGGTTTAGTGTATCAGGGAACAGTGCAAATACAAAAAGGGTAAAAGAATGCTACAACCAGTAATCCATGGATGTATAGTTTAAATTATTCTTTTATTCAGAGACCAGGTTTATTAGGGCGTTTCACACTGATAAGTTGTGTCCTTTCTGATCCTCTTTTTGTAATACACTTTGCACTGTTTTTATGTCTTTCCCTTTTTACCAGTAGACGGAATTTTGTTGGGGAAATGATGCCCTGTTATAATACGGGAGCCTTCAGAACCATAAGTACTGAGGCCATGTGCCTGGCTCCCAAAAACGAGCACCTTTATTACCTTCTTCTGAAAAGTAATTTAACAAAAACATTGTATAGCACCATCTGCACAATGTGCACAGCCAGCTTTTTGTACCACACTTTGGTTTTACATGTGGCACTGTACGGTTTCAGCACCTGGTCCGACAGGTCTACCCCTCCCATATACCTGTTGTTATCCATAATGTCAGGTTTGTGGGTGACTTTACCGGTGTTTTCTTTACAAATTCACTAAAACGTAACTTTTAATTACTACTTATAGTAATATTGGTAATATATTGGTTATAAGTACAAGCAAATACCTTACAACATAGTAGCCCATGGTAGGACCAACTTTTTTTTAGGCTTATCTGAACTTTCCGATCACGCGATAGTTTAGGTGACAATCTTATAGATAATCTTTTACTATCACGCCTTTTTTTAGTGTTTCCTGTCATTTTGGCGGCCAGCCAATCAGCTCCAAGGATAGAGGGGGGTGAGGAGGATGTACGACGTCATGACTGGGCGGTGTATGGATCTCATTGGCTGCAAAAATCACATGACCTCATTTTATCTATGCAACTGCAGTTCCTGTTCAGCTCATTCTCTGTCTGTCACTTCACAGCACGACGTCTCGGCGTTTAAACCAATAGCTGTTCTAACAGCTCTGAGAGATAGTCTCTTCTAAAACCATCCACCTAGCTGTAGCTTAGCATAGAGTTAGATTAGAGAATTTCACATCTTATTTAGTTAGAGAAAGTTTTAAAGATATCTTCCAGTGTATCCAGCCGCGGAGGTGCGGGAGGGGGAGGTGTGAGAGGGGGGGGGAGGGCAGGAGGAAAGGCTTTGGAAAGTAAGGGGGATATTGTGTAGCCCAGTGTTTCTATGACTTGAGTTGAAAAAAGCAATGTTTGTTTACCACATTTTTGGCCAGCAGACCTCTGATAGCGGTGAAAATTGTCCCTTTTTGTTTTTCATGGTCTAATGCACTCACTGCGTGTCAGTGTTCCCAAAAAAACTGGCATAACTTATCCCTATAACTTTTAAATTAGTTTTATTGATAGTCCGTGCGTACGGGCGCAAAAGAGCTCACTTGTACGCATAATTGTGTTTATATATTTCCTAGTATAATTGCGCCTGTTTGACAGTAGGTGCCAAATGACCGCCATATTATCCATATAAACATTAAATACTCTTATTGCAGTGTTGCATCTGTTTTGCCGCCATCTGAACTGACTTGTACACAAATTATGTTATACATACTTCTTACACCAGACAGCATTTTCCACAGGTATTCGATAGAAACATTTCTGTTTATTAATCCTAGCTTGCCGGTGGGAGGAAATTAGAGGGATTTCAAGAATATCTGTGATCTGCCGTCTTTTGCAGTACGTTTCTCAATAAGAGACTGTGAAAAACTCTTCTACTTACTTTGAAAATTTTTATCTTTCTGAACATTGGAGCGAACTACAAGGTGGTAAGCGAGCAAAGAGGGTGTCAATGGGTGACCTATGGCTTTCATATTTACACCGCACCAACGCATGTAATGCAGGGCACAATACAAACACAGAGGACCGGCTTAAGATCAAGATGCAACGTCTATCTGCGTTATCAAACCAATGTTTTTGTATGTGTTCTGGACCAATCGACTTCTGGGTAGTCCAAAAATGGATGCAATGGCCCGAGCTCGCTCTCAGCACGCCATTAGATGGTGTTGTCCTGACCCCAGCATCCAGCGTCATATCTGAGCGGACCATTCAGCACAGCGGGGAAAGGAGTCATTACAGACAAATGCATCCAGCTTTGCACTGACAATGTGGAACGTCTGACTTTCATCAAGATTAATCAGGCATGGGTCTCTGATGATGTTGTGGCCCTAGTTGCCGAGGTCACCCATTAGTTGCTGGTCTACCTCACATTCTCTTCCAAAAGAATGCTCCTCTTGATTTTTTATTTTTTTTTAAATGATCATTTCTTTATGCAATTTTTATTCTGAGTGCCCAAAAGTTTATTTTGCTGGTTTTGCCGTTAAGAGACGTAAAAGTACACCAATCGTACAACTCGGTATCATGAAAAACACGTATTCCATTTTAGTAATTTTTCCAAGGAAAAATTTCAAGCACTGTCAATCTTTTGGGGGGGGGGCCATGGTGCTGTGAAAATCAGCTTTTTAATCAAAGGGCCTTTGGTACAGAATGTGGTTTTAAAATGGAAATTTCCTTTCCTCAACCAAAATTTTTTAAAACGGGGGGGGGTAGTTTTTAAAAAAAAATTTTGGGGGCTTTTTGCGTCCCAAAAACCCGCTTTAAAAAATTTGGGCCTTTGGTACAGAAATTTTGGTTTTTTAAAAGGATTTTTCCTCACAATTTTTTTAAAACTGGGCTGGGGGAGGTCATTTTTAAAAAATTTTTGGGGGGGTTTTTGGGGTCCAAAATAGTTAAAAATGTCCCCTAAGGGTTTTTTTTGGTGAAATTTTGGGATCAGGCTACTTAAAAAAGGATGGCCCAAAAGGGTGGCAAAATTTGGGAGTAATTCCCGCCCGGGGCCCGGAAGGAAAAAAAGGGGCCGGGGAAAGGTTTAAAAATAGGGGTAAATAAAAGGGGGGCACTTAATTTGATTTAGCGCAAGGGCCCTGGGCATCGCCGCACCCGTGGGAACCGGGAGGGCCCGCCAGCTGAACCCCGGGGTTTCCTGTTGGGGGGGTTTGGCTGCCAACAGCACCACAAAAATGACAAGTTGTTGGTCCCTGGGCCCAAAAATTTATAGGGGTCTCCTGGCAGTTCCCATGTTTCCTCTCCGATAGCAAGTTTTCTTTTTTGTGTGGGAAAAATCCCCGTAGCTGCTGGTACCGCTGTACCCGCTGTGGGGGTAAAACCCCTCCTCATGTTTCCTGTTAACCAAAAGAACATATTTAATTAAATTTTTTCCCATGAATTGTTTTCGTTTACTTTTATAGCCAATTGTCCCTTTCCTAAAGGGGCAGCATTTTTCCAGGTTACTGTTTTTGGATGTTAAATTTTTCCCGCTTAAATTTTCCCCCCTTTTTGGGGGGTAAAAATTTAAGGTTTTGTTTTTTTTTAGCGAAATTTGTTTACATCATCATTCGGGTCGGGTAGTCGATTTTCGGAAAATTTTCAAAAGACGATTTCCCATGTCCCCATTTAAAAATTATCGCCGATTTACCATTAAAGGGCTAAGGGAAGGGAAAACACCTTCTTTCTTTAAAACCCCCAAAAAGGGGCCGGAGAAAGCGGGAAAATTTAAATACAACCCGTCAAAAAAGAACGTTTCTACATCTTTGGCAACACACTTAGGTTAAAAAAAGCCAAGAAAAAAAGTCACACCCATTCACTACCCCTGTCTTGTACCACAGCATACCCTTAAACCTGCATACCCACAAATTAAAAAGTCCCAAAGCGTTGATTTGAACCCCTCATTTTACTTGAACGGACATTAAAACCCGTTGGAACGCAGCATGAGCCCCAAACCTGAGCCCCCAGATTAAAATTTCCCGGGAAAGGATTTTTTAAACCCCATTTTATAGAACGGGCAAGACTACCCTGTCCGGGCCCCATTAGCCCCAAACCTCCCTGCCCCCCAATTTTAAAAAGTGCCAGAAAAAGGAGCTTTAAACCCACCATTTTAAGTTAACGGACATTGACAAAACCTGCCTGGGGCCACAGCCTGACCCCCAAATCCTGTCTGACCCCAGATTAAAAAGGCGGGGAAAAGGAGCTTGACCCAACCCTTTTAGTTGAACTGGACATTATTTAAACTGTTTCGTACACAGTAGCCCTTTAAACCGTCTGCCCCCAAATTTAAAAAAGTGCTGGAAAAAGGAGTCTTTTGAATCCCTTATTTGAACGACATTGACAGCCTTTCCCGGGGCCACAGCAGGGCCCCCAAAACCTAAGCCCCCCAGTTTTAAAAAAAGTGCCGGGAAAAGGGTCTTTGAACCACCATTTTAGTTGAACGGACATTGACGACCTGCCCTGGGTAACTACATTGTTCAAGTCTTTCTGTCCTCCCTTTACAATTTAGAGGAATATTTGTACGAAATTTTTGTACAGCCAGTTTTTTAAGTATTTTAATTCTAGAAAAACATTTTTAAAAAAGGATGAAACCCACCAATCTTTGTTTTTCTTTATTTTAATTTTATTAAAAAGGGGGGTCTCACTACAGGGATTTCAAAAATTTTAAAGTCTTGCAAAAAAAAGTCATTTTGCAATTGTGTCCATTAAAGGTCCCTACCAAATTTCCCGTTTTTGAAGCACCACACCCTTTAGCCATTTTTCAATTGTGAAGAACTAATTTCTGTTAAAAAAAACATTTTTTTTGAATAGGTCCTGAGTAACGCATTTCACCAAAATGCCCCCCAAAATTCAAAACATGACCCTTGAGCCACTTTTGACAATTGGAAGAAAAATGTCTGTTTTAAACCACACTTTTACAAAAGGACCCGTAGTCTATCTGCATTTCACAGCAAAAACCCCCAAAAATTCAAAAAATCACCCCTTTAGCAATTTGACAATTGTAAAAGCAAATGTCTGTTAGAAACCAAATTTTTTACAAAAAGGGCATTATTAAAGCTGTTACACAAAATCCCCCAAAAATTCAAAACTGACCCTTGACCACTTTTTCAATTGTGAAGAAAATTTGTTAAAAAACAAAATTTAGAAGGGGCCTGTTTATTGCTGCATTTCAAAACAGATGACCCAAAAAATTAAAAAATGACTTCCCCCACTGTTAAAAAATTTGAGGGAAAATCCCACTTAAAACCCACTTTCTTTTCCAAAGGCCAATTATAGCTGTATCTCACAGAAAATGACCTAAAAACATTGACAATGGAAAAATTTAAAGATAAAGTGAATAAAGGAAACGGTTTTGGTCATAAAACCCTTGGGCTTTTACGTCCCCACCCCGAAAAACCAAAAAACCAGAGAGAAAATTATCTTTTAAAAAAAATTTTTTCAAAGGACCATTTTTGTTTGAAAGGGAAGTGAATAGACCGGGAAATAATCGTACCCGGGAATTGGGGCCAAACAAATCGAGATCCGCCTGATCTCTTTGGGTGAATGCAAACTTTACATTACTGTGGAAGCCGGGTGCGTTTTTCTGTATGCTCCCCCACGCGGGTGAAGGTCCCGCTCAGAAGCGCTGGTGCTTGCAGACAAGACCTCTATGGCTGGGGAGCGAGCTCCCCTCTCCATTTTGGAACACAGAAGTCGATTTGGGTCCCCGGAACACATACAAAAATTGGTTGAAACCCCGAAAGTGGCCTCATGATTAAGCGGGGCTCTGTGTGTTGGGTGTGTGCCCGCTTTTCTTGCGTTTGGGGAGGGGGGTAATAAAAATTGCCCGGGTCACCCATAGGGTTTTTGCCCATTGCCGCTGCTCTGCTGCCGCCATACGGCTACTTGGCGCTCTAAGCTGTCACTCCTGACTTTTTTCCACCCTGACATTTGAATAACGTGAAGCAGACGCAACAGAGTCTCCTTGATCAACAGCAAGGTCTCCATTTCCTGCATTTTCTCTCAAATTTGGGGGGGTGGAAGGAAAGTGCTGGTTTTTTTTTGTACCAAGGATCCAGGAGGGGGGCCCACCCATAACTGTTGTTCTTTTTGATGGCCAAATGCGAGGACTTTTTGGGAGGAAATGGAGCACCAAGCACTCATGTGAGAGATGGGCCTTGTTTCCCAAACCTCGGGGGTCGGGGGCCCCTAGCAAAGATTTCCTCATCTTCCCCTCGCCTAAAATTCGCGCCACCTCAACCCCAAGGCAGGGACTTTGGTAACACGGGTTAGGAAACCCCCCCTCCTCCTCCGCTTCCCCCGGCACAGCTTCAACCAGCCCTGACTTTCCCAAGATGCCCCTGAGAGCTGAGGCGCCCCCTTCCCTAGCCCTGGACCCCAAACCACCCCCTAATGAAGACCATAAAATTTTGAAACGCAGGCCTTTTTGGATTCGACGGAGAGAAATCTCCGTTTCCGCATCTGTGTCCTTTCCCCCTCCGCCTGGGGGACCTGTGTTTCACAGTGCCCCAAGACTTCCAGAACTAAGACACACAACGCCATGCTGACAAGGGCAGGGCCGAAAGACCTTTTTGGGGTGGCTTCTTCAAAACTGGCAAGGGGTGCAGAGCTCTTTCACCTCCTCCACTTTCGGTGGGTCAACACCCCGGGGGCCGCACCGCGCTTGTCAGGCCATGTGTCACTTCGTACTGCAATGGCATTGCGCTGCCCCAATGCTGGAGCATGTGGAGGGTGGAATTCCGGTTTTTTGCCATGTAAACAATGAGACGGTTGAGGGGGGGCCGAGCTGACCTGAAACGCGCCAGGCGGGAGAAGCAGGGGCAAACGGCGGAAGGCGAACTCAGACCTCAAAGCCTTCCTCACAGGCAGTCCAGACCCGGGAAGCTCTTTGAAATTTTTGGACACAAGGTTCATGACATTGCCAGGCAGGGAGGGCTCCCCCCTACCGTCTTAAGGGGGCCACAGATTTCTCATTTCGCCACCCCTTGCCTGGCCAAAAGGGTCTTTCACCCACCGCCCGGGTCCGTTGCAGAGAGCCGCAAAGCCCTACCTGTGTGTGGACGGTCTCCAAGGCAGATTAATTTCAACACGGCCGGTTTCTCTGGCCGTTTTGCCCCCCGAGGACCGGGGGAAAAAAACCCCGGGCACCCCCCTGGGGTTTTAAAGGCGTGCGCGAGCCTGAGAGCCCCCTCACCACCAAGACATCCCCCCCGGCTCCCCAGTGAGCTGTCACAGAGTTATAGGGCCGGGGCCGGTTTACTAGTCCATTGTGGTGGTCAGATAGCCTTTTCCGGACACAGATGAAGAAAAACCGCTAGAAATTTTAGATGACACTGGGGGCCAAGGCGGACGGCTTTTCTGGCAAAGAAATGCCCGCTCGGGGATTGGTATTGGGGGGGGCAAGGGCCATGACGGGCGGAACCCATCTGTGTCCACCAACGGGAAAAGGGAACATTTCCAAGGCCAAAAGCCGGGAAGCCGCATTCAGGCTTTTGGGTTTGGGGTGGTTTGGGTTAAATTGTTCTTCCTTTCCCAAACCGGAAGACAGAAGGCGGCTGTAGAAAAGGCCCCTGTATGGTGGCAGGTCGTCAAACGGCAAAGGAGGGAAGGGGGAGGATGGGTGCGGTGGGGCTGGGGTACCGGGAGACGTGGAGGGAAGCGGGGGGCTGATCCCCGATATTACTCTGAGAGACATGGGCACCCGAGGAACACTTTTTTTGGGAAAGGAGGGGGTGCGGAGACAGAGGATTGACATGGTGGAAGCCCCCCATCGGTGTGTCCTTTTTGGCCCCAATGTTTCCTCCATTTCAACTCAGCTTCGCGTTGTCTAACATTTTTGGGGGGTTAAACCCTAAGATTCGCCCCTCATCGTTTTCGCAAAAGGGGGCATAGACATCACGGGTGAAAAGAGGCTTTCCCCAAAGAAGGCCCGGCTTGAGAGGTCCTGGGCCTTTTGACGGCGTAAAGTTGGGAGCGGGGTTTCCCCTGACCGTGGCGGCGGGGAAACAAAACAGTGGATTTGCGCCCCCCTCCCTTTTTTTTAGGCGGGACCCGTACTGACACTACCCCTCGTCTTCCTCCTCGTCCGGATGAAGCCTCGCAAGCAAATTCTCTGAAAAAACCACGTTGGACCGCAAAGTCGTCACATCACATCAAACACAGGTGAAATTGGCGTCCTGACATTCTGATCCAAACGGGGGCTACAAGCAAGAGGCACTGCAAGGGAGCCGACCCCCCGGATTTTTGGATTGACCGGCTTCCTTTTCCCCCCCTGAGGGGGATCAGTAACTGGGCGTCAAGCAGAGAAACACCTCTTTGGCTCTTGACTTTTAACTGCCTTCTGACCCCAACCGATTTTGTCATCAAAGAGGTCTTCAGAAAATGGGTATCCACAGGTGGGGGCTCGAGTTGACATTTGGGCTGCCCTTTGCTCATGTTGGACGGATGTGATGATGCTGGGACGACATTTTGCCGTGACTTGGAGGACGAGGAGGAAAAAAAGGGATGCAGTTCATTAAAACCCCTGAAAAACAGTTTTTGGGGACGCTGTTCGTTCGAGATTCACAGGGCCCCCTAGAATGGGCGAATTTCCCAAAATTCGTTTCGTTTTCCCAACCGAATTTTCGGGAAAAAAAAACTTTGTTCCCAAACTTTTGGCACGAACACGTTAAAAAAACAATTCCAGGGTGCACAGAGCCTCAGGGTGTGAGAACGTTGTGCCAGCTTAAATATGCAGAGGGAGCTTGGTTTTTCTTCATACAATTTGTGTTTTAGTAGACACGCACAAATGCCGCCGCTCTTGAATCGCTTCACTATAAAATTCCCGGGGACTAAGAGGGGAAAAACCAAAAAACTGAAGCGGGAAGTTCCTGATAAAGGCGCCATAGAAATCTGGAAAAAAAAACTGAGAGCCAGGGGGCAATATTAGTGACAAGTGGGAAGGGGGACGGCGCAAGCCACACAGCAAGCAGACAGTGCACAATGACACAGTTTAGATCACGGAGCACAAAAGCAGCACATGAGGTCAAAAGTGGGACAATGACCCAGGTTAGTCACGGCAGCAGCAGCTGAGGCAGGCAGTGGCCCAATACAAATTGGGGGTGCAAAAAAAGGAAAGGCCCCAGATTGGACAATGACACTGGTAGGTCACGGCAGCACCCACAGCACATGGGTCAACAGTGGCACAACCATTTTGGAGGGGCAAAAAAAAAAGCCAAGAGTGGGGCAATTACATAGTGTGGAGGTCACGGCAGCAGCCACACAGCAGCATGAGGCAGACAGTGGCAAATGACACAGTGTGGAGGTACGGCACAGCCCAGCAGCAGCATAGGTCAGGCAGTGGCACAAAGACATTCTGGAGTGCAAAAACAGAGTAGGTCAAGAGTGGACAATGACACAGTGTGTAAGTCAAGCACAGCAGCCCACAGCACAGAGGCAGACAGTTTGGGACAATGACACAGTGGGGTTTACGCACAGCCACACACAGCATGAGGTCAACATCCAAAAAAGACACAGGGGTAGTCACGGGACAGCAACAGCACACATAGGGCAGGCATTGGGACAATGACATTCTGGAGGTGGGAAAACAGGAAGGGCCCCAGAGGGGACAAAGACACAGTGGGGTAGGTCATGGCAAAACGCCCCCAGCCCGCATGAGGCAGACAGTGGCACAATGACACGTGTGAGGTCACACAGCCACAGCCAGCATGAGGTCAGAAGAAATTACGGCTTGGAACTCTCCATCTCGACTCAGCACAAGCCATTAGTTCTCTGAATGGTGCAGAGTCCACCATTTGGAAAGGGAGCGACTGCAGTACCAACAACTTGGACAGGAGCATGGTCAGCTGCTGCACCTTAGGATTTTTGGACGCATACTGTTGTCTCTTTGCAATCGCCTCGCTGAACGACCTGCTGGCGCCATGAGTAGCAGGAGCATCTGGACCGGGAGATGATGTCAAAGAGAAACAGCTCCCTTCTGCAGAGGTGGTGGAGCCTTGACTGGCTGCAATGGCATGCGTGCCACTGGGCGCTGCTGCAGCTGCTTTTGCTGCGGCGGCAGGATGGAACACCACATCTGAGCCACGTTTCTCCGGGGCCACCGGATGGTGACGCTGAAATGTTTTGACGCAGGGCCCTGGTGCCAGCGTTAGCTCCCTGGCCACGCTTCACTTTCTGCTTACAGAGTCTACATATACCCATATTCGGCTCCTCCGGTGCCCTTAGCAAAGAACTGCCCACACCGCCGAGTATCAGATTTTAACCGCCAACGCTCCGCACTGAGTGACTACTGCCGCTGCTGCCTCGCTGGGGCCCCTGTGCTCCCTACTTTCTTGGACCTAAAGAAGCGGGTTTTTTACCCCTGGCCGCTTGGCTCCCGACCTCACACTGCTGCTATCCTGCTGACTCACGGCCACACGACCCACTTGCTGGCTGCGCCGCTGCCGACGCGCAAACTGACGCCCTCTTCTCCCGACGATGATGAAGCCCTTGCTCACCCGGCGTCCAAGTGCGGTCGGCTACATCATCATCTATTTGTGTTTCATCGTCACTGCTGTCCTCATCACCGGTCTTGGTATGCAGAGGCTGACCCCTCAAAAACATAACCTCCATGCCACTCTCAACAACTATACTTTTTCCGTCTACTGCAAGAAGCAGGGGATATTGGCCCATTTCTCCCCTGCCCAAATAGCTGCTGACTGCCCTCCTCAAATTGTTCATCCTCGCTATATAGTGGCGCTGAGCCCAGACCACATAGTAGATCTCTGGCTGAGGGAACCGGATGGGGCAGAGGCGGGTTTAGGACAGGGGAGGGCTGCTGACCCGCTCCCGGGCCATGCCAACTAAGGGTTTTTGTCTGACGTTCCCCACCGACTCTTGGCTGGGGTTGTCAGATGTCATCTGGGAGGAAGTGGATGACCTAGTCAAACCAATCAAGAACCATTGGGTGCTAGTCAGTACACGGGCCCCTAGATGACAGCGGCAGTTGTGGCCTCACCAAGTGACCCCCTGCTGCGACGTCCCCTTTGCTGCGTGCCGGGCCTGCTCCAGGAATGTTTGTGCCTCTGCCACTCGCAGGTGAAGAGCCTGCCACCTCTCTGTCTGACATACTGTTTGTTTCTAAAATGTACAGACACTGTTTGATGAAGATACTGTATTATGATAAATACACACCCTGTATTTGACTCCAAATGAACTCACTATGAAGCTTGGGTAACCCTTGGATATAAATTGCGCTCCACAAATGGGCAGGAGAAATTCACTTGTATGTGCCGTTCAAATACTCTGTGTATTTTAAATGAATATAAAAGCACAAACAGGCTTAATTAAAACCTTCGGATATGAATTATGCTACAGTATTTCTTCTGTGGCCGTGAAAAATAAAGTTTCTTTTACTGAGTACAACTGCAAAAACAACGCTTAATTAACCCTGGATGTAAATTGCGCAAAAAGAATTGAGCAGCCACAAACTACTAGCTTTGTAGCGTGTTTAAAATTGCGTGTTTTCTACGTTTACACAACAAGAGAAAAAATTGAAATTTTAACCTTTGCTTGTGAATAATGGTACAGGAAAATTGAAATTTTTTTGGGCGGTAAAAAGCCGGTTTATTTTTGTCACCACAGCAGAAAAACAACGCTTAATTAAACCCCTGGATGAAAATTTTGGGGCAAAAAAAAATTGAAAAACCAAAAAACTACTACCCTTTGTAGCGTTTTACAATTGCATGTTTTCTAGGGCTACCCCAAAAAGAAAAAATTGTAATTAACCTTTGCTTGTAAATGGGTTTTTTGAGGGGATTATTATCGACAAAGTTAAAAATCGGCACATTTTTATGGTGTTTCGGATTTTTTAAGATCAGGGTAAAAATTTAAAATGTAAAAAATCTGTGCATCATCTATTAAAACGCCCCCTTTTTGGGCGCTTCGGGGAAATTTTGGGGGCGCCACAAATCAGTTTACAAAAAAGGGAGCGGGGTGAGATGTGTTGCACGCCCAAAATTTGGGGAATGTTTAGGTTTTCGATTGGCGGGAAAAATCCATGCCCCTCTTTTTAAATGGGAAACAGCTTTCCTTTTTCACCTCAGTGTTTTCTCACGTCCTCAGAGCAAAAGGGACGTGCGCTCTGCTTGTGTCCAAATTTCTCGGGCAAAATTTTATTATTTTTCTTAAACCAAAAGAAACCTCTATATTAGCTATGATCCTTAAAATTTTTAGTTGATTAGGGGATTGGAAGATTTTTATAATTTAGGTAGAAAAATTTTAAAAAGGAGAAAATCTACCCTGAAAAAGGGGTCACGGGGGGAGCGGGGAACACAAAACAAGCCTAATAAAAATACGGGAAATAAAGTTCACCAAGATTTTAGTTTTAGACTTTGAAAACGCAATAGCTTTATTTTTAAACATTTTTCTATTAAAATTTTTTCCCCTGGAAAAAGGGCAGCCTGAATTTAAAAGGGAAACCCACACTTTTCTAGAAAAAACTGCAGGTCCTTTGTTAGGTGAAAAAACTCCACTTTTTATTATCAGTAAAACTTTTCCCAGAAGGTTTTCCCATTTTAAATTTTTTTGCCCATTCCACCTTTTTTTGATAAAATCCACCTTGAAATTAAATTTGAATCCAGCAATTTTATAGTCACCACGGGTGAATTAAAAAAGGGCCAAAAATATTTTGTATTATACGAATAGAAAGGCTCTATAAAAAAAATACTGGAAAAAAATTTTCACCAAAACTTTGTGTGACATTGCACTGCAATATTTTTTATTATTAAAAGTTTTCTTTTGAAATATTCCTGGATTTTGGGGCCCGCCTAAACTGATAGGATACCATTTTTTCCTAGTAATTTCAGGTTTTCCTTTGTTAGGTGCAAAACCCCAAATTTTTAATTACAGTATACTTTTCCCAATGGGTGTTCATTTTAAAATTTTCCCCCTTTCCCCCCCCTTTTGGGTTAAAAATATCCCCCTTGCCTTAAATTTGAATCCAGCAATTTTTTATGTCCCCACAGGTAAATTTGGGAAAGGTCCCCAAAAATACCCTTGTAAAATAGAATAGCCCAAGCCTATAAAGAAACTGGAAAAATTTTCCCAAAACTTAGTGTAGACATTGCCTGCAATAGTTTTATTTTAACAGTTTTCTATTGAAATATTTCCGGGAATTTTGGGGCCCACCTGAACTGATATAAACACATTTTTTCTAGAAACGGGCAGGTCCTTTGTTAGGTGCAAAACTCCATTTTTATTATCAAAAATACATTTCAGATAGGTGTTCTTTTTTTTAATTTTGCCCATTCCCCCTTTTTTGATATATCCACCTTGCACAAAAATTTTGAATCCAGAATTTTATACCCACCACAGGTTTTTTTGAAAGGTCCCCCAAAAATATCTTGTATTAAAATACAATAGCCCAAGCCCCCATAAAAAAACGGGAATAAATTTTCCCAAGACTTTATGAACATTGAAACTGCAATAGCTTTTTTATTAACAGTTTTCCTATTGAAATATTTCCTGGATATTGGGGCAGCCTGAACTGATAGGATACACATTTTTTCTAGTAACTGCGGGTTCTCTTTTTTGGGGATGCAAAACCCACTTTTTTATCATTATAAAATTTTCAGATGGTTTTTTCTTTTTAAATTTTTGCCCTTTCCCAAACCTTTTTTAAATTAAAATCCACCTTGAAACTTAAATTTGAACCCCGCAATTTTAAGCCCACCACATTAAAATTGAAAGGTGCCAAAAAAAATTTTTGTTTTTATACGAAAAACCCAAACTCTATAAAGAATACTGGATAAAGTTCACCAAAAACCTTTAGTGTAGAAAATTTACGCAATACTTTATTTTTAAACATTTTTTCTTTTTAAAAAAATTTCCCGGGATTTTTGGGCACCTGAACTTATAGGATACACATTTTTTTCTAGTAACTGCGGGCTCTTTTTTTGGGTGAAAAACTCCATTTTTAAATTATCAGTATACTTTTCCCAGATAGGTGTTCATTTTAAATTTTTTGCCCTTTCCCAAACCTTTGTTAAATAATCCCCCTTTTGCCCCTTTAAATTTAAACCCAGAAATTTTTTATAGTCACCACGGGTAAATTTTAAAAGGGTGCCAAAAAATCTTTTTTTTTTATACGTTTTACAAAACGGGAAACTGTTTTTTTTAAATTTTGGGCGCCTAAAAGCTTTGTTCATTGAGGCAGCTTGCACTTAAATTTGAATAAAAGCAAATTTTTTAGTCACCACGGGTTAAATTTGATAGGTGCCAAAAAAAACCTTGTTTTTACCCAAAATACATTTCAGAAAACGTTTTTTTTTGACTTTGCGCAGGCCACTTTTTTTGAAAAGATCTACTTTGCGGGTTAATTTTTGGGAATCCAGCAATTTTTGTTTTTTTTTGGGGGATTTGAAATACTGTGTTTTTGCCGTTTTTTAATAAAAATTTTTTTCCAAAACCCCTTCCCCATACCTTCTCAAATTTTTATTTTTTCTGAACATGGAGAAAAATTTTCAGGGGGTAAGCGAGCAAAGGGGGGGGTAGGAAAAGGGGAGGAAAGGGGTTTACGAGAGAAGGTGCCCCCCTTCCAGCCCCTGGCACAACACCATGCCAGGGGATCGTCATTTTCAGGACCGCGGGCCTTCATCGCGGGGTCAGAGCCCTGTAATTCAAAACCCAAACAGCGTCGCCAATCTGTCCTTCAGTGGTTAATGAAAACCCCTGCACCCAGAAAGCCCCTTAACCCCTCGTCCTCCAAGAAAACCCCAAACAAATGTTCCGTCACCAGCATCACCAGCATCCGCCCAAAATAAAGCAGCCCAAAGGGCCCAACTCTTGAAACCCCCCCCAACTGTGGTTTAATCCTTTTTCGAAGACCTTTTTTGATACAAAATGGGGGTTTGGGGGTTTCGGGAGGCATTTTTAAAAGATCAAGAGGCCAAAGGGGGAAGGGATTTTCTCTCTCTGACGCCCATTTATTTGATACCATCAGGGGAGGAAAAGGGAAGCCGTCCCAATCGGAAAAAACCCCCGGGGGGGTCGGCAACCCCCTTTGCAGCCCCCTCTTGTTTGGGTGCCCCCCAACTCCTGGATGCGAATGTCAGGACGACGAAAGTAAACCTGTTTTATGATGAGGGAATAAAGACTTTGGGCCGGATCCAACGTGGTCTTTTCAGCAGAATTTGTTTGGGTGAGCGCTTCATCACGGGACGGAGGAAGACGATGGGGTATTTGCCCAGAAAGGGGTTTCCTCCTAAAAAAGGGGAAGAGGGGGGGTTTTCCCAAAAGGGCCGCTGAATGATTCCGCCTTTCCCTTCATCGAAAACCCCCCCTCCTCGCTTTTTCGCCGAAAAAAGGAGGGGCCTTTGGGCCTTCTTTGCCCCAAGCCTCGGGATTCCCCCCAGCAAATGTCATCCCCCGCCTGTGCCGTAAACGCATAAGTAGACAAGAATCTTGGGTTTGGTTTTTAACCACCACCAACATGTCTATCACATGCAGGGGAATGCATGGGGTTAAAAATTGGGGGCAACATTTGGCCAAAAAAGGCCAGACCGACGCCGGGCCTCCAACCACTGCCCAACCCCCTCTGTCTCCTCCTCCTCCCCCTCCGCCCACCCCAAGCTTTTCCTCAGCTGCCCATGTCCCCTCCGAGTCATGATCAGGATAAAGCCTCCGCTTCACCCCCACCGTCGCCCGAGTCCCACTAAAAACCACCAAGCCCCATCCCCCCCCTTTCCCTTCCCCCATTTTTAAACGACCTGCACCCCATACAGGGGCCCATCTGCAGCCACCTTCTGTCTTCCAATTTTGGGAGCAGAAGCCCCCTTTTAAAACCCAAACCATCCCAATGCCAAAAGCCTAAAAGGTTGGGCATTCCCCCCCCGGGTTTTTGGCCTTGGAAATGTTGCCTTTCCGTCTAGTGGACACGGGAGGGGTTTTCCGCCACGCCCAGGGCCCCTTTGGGCCTGCCCCCAATACCAAATGCCGACGGGGCATTTCTTTCCCAAAAAAAAGCCGCCCCCCCTGGCCACCCACGTTCATCAAAAATTTTTCAAGCGCGTTGTCTCATTTTGGGGGCCGGAAAAGCCCCTCTGACCACCAACACAGGGCAAGTAAGCAGGGCCCAAAAGGCCCGTATATCCCTGTGACAGCTCCCCTTGGTGACTGGGGGGGATGTCTCGGGGGGGAAACGGTGGCTCCAGGCTCGGCGCACCCCTCTTAAAAAACCGGGGGGATTTTTAAAGGGTTCTTTCCCCCAAGGCATCTGGTGGAAACACTTTCCCAGAAAACCCCGGGCCGGTTAAAATTTAAAACCTGCCCCTTTGGAGACCGTCCACACACAGGTCAGGAGCTGTGGACGGGTCTCCGCAACGAGAAACCCAGCGCTTTGGGTGGGTGCCAAAAAACCTTTTTCCAGGCAAGGTGGTGTGCATAACCGGGGGAAATCCCGCCCGGCCCCCCTTAAGATCGGTTGGGTTGGGGCACTCCCCCTTGCCTGGCACATGTCATGGGGAAACCCTTTTCTTTTAGAAAAAATTTTTAAAGAGCTACCCGGGTCTGGACTGCCCCGCTGAGGGAAAAAGGGTCGAAGTCCCCAAGTTCGCACTTCCGCCGTTTCCCCACCCGCTTCGCCCCCCCCCTGGCTGCATTGCAAAGTCAGCTCGGCCTCCCCCGTCATCTGTCTCCCTTTGTTTTTAAGGGGCAAATTCTGGAATTCCCCCCCTCCACACTCCAGCGATTGTGCCCGCAGCGCAAATGCCCTTACGCAGTAAAAAGGGGACACATGGCCTGCCCAAACAGCGGTGCGGGCCCCGGGGTTTTTGAGCCCCCAGAGTGGAGGCAGGTGAAAGAAACCTGCCAAACCCTCCTTGCCCCTTTTTGAAAAAAGCCCCCCAAAATGGGCAGTTGGGGGACAATGCCCCCTTTTCCCCACGAGCATTGTGGGGAAACTTAGTTTTTGGAACGATCGTTTTGGGCACCTGAAACAACAGGTTTCCCCGCCAGCGACGGGGGGGAGAACGGACACAGATGCGGACACGGGGCCTTTCTCTCCGTCAAAACCACAAAAGGGCCCGGCCCGTTTTTTCCCAAAAATTTTTGGGGCTTCATTTGGCAGTGGTCCCGGGGGCCAAGCAAATGCAAGGTGGCGCATTTAAACCTCAGGGTTCATCATCCAAAGGGAAGTCAGGGCTGTTTTTTTAAGCGGTTTCCAAAAGGCAGCGGGGGGGAGGAGGGAGGAGGAGGGGATTCCTAACACCGACTTTTCCCCAATCCCCCCCTTGGAAAAAAGGTTGGCGCGAATTTGAAAAGGGGGAGGAGGGGAAAATTTAGGAAGATCAATTTTCTAGGCCCATCGACCCCGAGGCTTTGAAATCAAGGGTCCAATTTTCTCACATGATTTCTTTTGGGTTCTCCATTCCCCCCAACATGGGTCCCGCAAATTTAAGGGCCCTCAAAATGAAAAAACATTACTGGGGGGCCACCCTCCTGGATCCCCGGTACAAAAAAAACTCAGCACTTTCCTCCACCCCCCCCAAAAAGAAAGTAAAATGCAAAAAAATGGGGACCTTGCTGATTTTATTTAACTGGAGACATCTGTTTTCTTTTGCTTCACTTCCCCAAATGTCATGGTGGAACAACAAACAAACAAAAATGAAAAGCAGTTGGGTTTCCAAGTAGGGGTAGCGGCCAGCAGGGAAGGGGGCCCAAAGGCCCCAATGGGTTACCTCTGCAATTTTTTGTTTTTTAAAACCCTCACCAACGCAGCAAACAGGGCACACATCCCCAAAACACAGAGACCCCCATTAAGAAACATGGTGCAAAAACTATCTGCGTCTCCCAAAACCGATGTTTTTTTATGTTTTTTTTCCCGGGCCCAATAAATTCTGGGTATCCCCAAAATAGACGAATTGGGCCCCAAACGGCTCGTCCCCCGCCATAAAAGGGTTTTTTTCCTCCCAACACCAGCGTCAATCTGAGCGGGGCCCTTTAAAACACAGCTGTAGGAGTCCCCTTACGACAAACGCATTTTTCCGGCTTTCCACAGATAAAAGTGGGTCGTTTGACTTTTTATCAAGATTAATCAGGCCCTGGATTTTCTGATGATGTTGTGGCCCCCCAAATTTCCCAGGTTTACCCTTAGGGTTTCCGGTTTTACTTCACATTCCCCTTCCCAAAAAGAAATGTCCTCTTGAAAAAAAGTTTTTTAAAATGATATTTCTTACTGCAATTTTTATTCTCCCTTTTTTAACATTCATTTTGGTGGTTTTTGCTGTGAGGAGACTGAAAAAAACAGCAAGATTTCATGACAACAAACCCTATTCCATTTTCTCCCTTTTTCTTTAGAATTTTCGCATTGTCAAAGGTTTTGAGGTCATGTTTGTAGATACAGCAATAATTAAAGGTCCTTTTGGGAAAAGAAAAGTGGCTTTTTTAAAGGGGATTTCTCCCTCCCCAATTTTTTAATAAATGGCGAGAAGTCAATTAAAAATTTTTTTTGGGGGCATGTAGCTGTGAGATACAGCAAAAATCATGGTCCTTTGGAACAGAAATGTGGCTTCTTTAAATTCATTTCTCCCCCCAAATTTTTTAAAAATGGGTGAGAAAACATAAATTAGAATTTTTTTTGGGGCATTAAAATGTGAGATACAGCAATAATCAAGGTCCTTTTTGGGAAAAGAAAAAGTGGCTTTTTAAGTGGCATTTCCCCCCCACAACTTTTAACATTTTCTGGGAAGTCGTTTTTTTAAATTTAAATTTTTGGGTCGTGCTGCTTTGAAATCAGCAATCTACAGATCCCCATTATAAAAAAATGGTTTTTTTCTAACAGACATTGTTCTTCAAAAATTGTCCCCAAAATGGCCCAATAAGGGCAGCTTTTAATTTTTGGGGCATTTTTTCCCTTTTAAATTGCAGCTATACTAAAAGGTTTTATTATAAAAAAAAAGTTTTTCCCAACAGACATTTGGGTTTTTCACAATTTTTCCCCAAAAAGGGGTCAAGGGGGCCATGCTTTGAATTTTTGGGGGGATTTTGCTTTGAAAATGCCCGCTATAAAACAGGTTTCCCAAATTAAAAAAAAAATTTGTTTTTTAAAAAAGCCCAATTTTTCTTCCCCAATTTGGCAAGAGTGGGCTCCCAAAGGGTTTTTTGGGTTTCTGTCAGAAACGGAATAGGTAGGACCCCGTTAATGGGCACATATTGCAAAATGAAATTGTTTTTGCAAGACTTTAAAAATACTATCAATCCCTTGTATTAAACAACCCATTTTAAATTTCAATTTAAAAAAAAAGAAACAAAGACATTTGGTTGGGGTTTAAAAACCCCATTTAAAAATTGGGGTTTTTTTTAGAATTAAAAATACTAAAAAACTTGCATGTCAAAATAGCTTGGGAAAAAAAAATTTCCCCTGAATTGTACAAGGGAGGTACAGGAAAAAATTTAAACCCGATGGAGGTTTTTTTAAGGACTTTGGGGTAAGGAGCACGGACAGGAAAAAAGTACAGAACAATTTCCTTCCCCCACGTTGAGTAAAAAAAAGAAAAAGAATGCCAAAAAAAAGGGGACCTGGATGGAACAAAGGAAACGTTAACCACCATAAATTTTTAAGTGAAGGGTCAATTTTGGGACCACTCATCCGGGGGGGCAAGGGTTTCCCCGACAAGGGCAGTATATTCCCCTTAAACTAAAAAGGGGTTGAGAAAAACTCCTTTTTTCCCGGGACTTTTTTTAAAAAAACGGGGCAGCAGGTTTGGGCTCATGCTGTTTCCCAGGAAAAGTTTTAAATCCCAAAGGGCCAGTTAAACTAAAAAGGTGGGTTAAAGACCCTTTTTCTTGGGACTTTTTAAAACTGGGGTCAGACAAAGGTTTAAAAGGTTTATTCTGCGGGACAGAAAAGATAAATCCAAAGTCCATTTTAAAAAAATAAAATGGTGGTTTAAAGACCCCCTTTTTTCCCGCACTTTGAAAACTGTGGGTCAACAAGGGGTTTAATTTTGGGCATTCTTTCGGTACAGGGCAGATAAGTCAAAAGTCCCTGGGAAAAAAAAGGGGGGGTTGAAAAACTCCTTTTCCCCCCACTTTTTTTAATCTGTGGGTCAGACAGGTTTTTAAAGGTCATTCTGCGGTAACAGGGCAGATATAGTCCCAAAGTCCAGTTTAAAATAAAAAAGGGGGTTGGGAAAAACTCCTTTTTTCCCCGGGAAATTTTTAAAAAGTTGGGGGTCAAAGCAGGGTTTTGGGGGTCATGGGTGTGGCCCCGGGAGAGGGTTTTAGTCAATGTCCATGAAACTTTAAAAAGGGTTTTGAAAGACCCTTTTTTCCGGGACTTTTTTAAACTGGGTCATCAAAGGGTTTTGGGGGTCATTCTGTTTGGCCCCCCGGGCAGGGACAGTAAAAATGTCCATGAAACAAAATGGTGGGTTTTTAAAAACTTTTTTTTTCCGGCCTTTTGAATCTGGGGGTCATGCAGGTTTTGGGGGTCATGGGGGTGGCCCAGGACATTTATAGTCCCAAAGTCCCCTGAAACTAAAAAAGGTGGTTGAAAGACTCCTTTTTTTGGGACTTTTAAAACTGGGGGGCAAAGCAGGGTTTTGGGGGTCAAAGCTGGGGTTCCCCGAAAAGGGATATACAAATTTTTGTTCAAGTAAGATGAAGGTTTTAAATCATTCTGCCCTTCCCGGGACTTTTTAATTTTGTTGGGGAAAGCAGGTTTAAGGGTCATGCTGTGGTACAAGAAGGGATATTTAATATTGTTTGATTTTTTCTGTGGCTTTTATAACCTAATTTGTGTTGCCTAATTTTTGTAGCAGTATCCTTTGACTGTTGTGGATGTTAATTCCAGCTTCTCCTGCCCTGTTTGGGTGTAAGAATGAAGGTGTTGTTGCTCTCCCATAGACTTTAATGGTCATCGCTCATAATCGACGCTCACTATCGACTATCTTGTCGATGATGGTCGACTATCGACCATCGACCGATGTCGATGGCCAACGCAATCGCTCAAAAACTACTTGTGAATTATGGTACAGGAAAAATTTTAATTTTTGGCGGTGAAAAAGACGGTTTATTTTTGTCACCACAGCAGAAAAAAAAACAACGCTTAATTTAAACCCCCTGTATGTAAATTGCACAAAGAATTGAGCAACCAGAAACTACTAGCTTTGTAGCGTGTTACAATTGCGTGTTTTCTACGCTACACAACAAGAGAAAAAATTGTAATTAACCTTTGCTTGTGAATTATGGTACAGGAAAATTGTATTTTTTGGTGGTGAAAAAGACGGTCTATTTTTGTCACCACAGCACAAAAACAACACTTAATTAACCCCTGGATGTAAATTGCGCAAAAGAATTGAGCAACCAGAAACTACTAGCTTTGTGGCGTGTTACAATGGTGTGTTTTCAACGCTACACAACAAGAGAAAAAATTGTAATTAACCTTTGCTTGTGAATTATGGTACAGGAAAATTGTATTTTTTGGCGGTGAAAAAGACGGTCTATTTTTGTCACCACAGCACAAAAACAACGCTTAATTAACCCCTGGATGTAAATTGCGCAAAAGAATTGAGCAACCAGAAACTACTAGCTTTGTAGCGTGTTACAATTGCGTGTTTTCTACGCTACACAACAAAAGAAAAAATTGTAATTAACCTTTGCTTGTGAATTATGGTACAGGAAAATTGTAAATTTTTGGCGGGAAAAGACGGTTTTTTTGGAGTCACCACAACAGCAAAAACAAACGCTTAATTAAACCCCTGGATGTAAATTGCGCAAAAGAATTGAGCAGCCAAAAATAAGTGGTATTTTTATTATAAAAAACGCTGTTTCTTTAAATTGAATACAACAGGAACTGGCTTAGATCCCCCTTGGATATTCAATGTGCTGTGAGCAATAGCATTAAAATGTATATGCAGCTGCAGTGGACGCACACTGGACTTCAATCCAATACACCAAAAATCAGAAATAGAACATTAAGAGAAGCAGTCTCTGAGACAAGTGAGACACCCCAAAAAAAATCGCTGTTAAAAAATCAGTTCTTCAGTAAGAGCTATCACAAGCAGTCACGGCAGCACCTTCCCTGATCAGTACAGTGAGAGGAGTGTGAGCTGCCAGCGTCGCGCCCGGACTTATATAGTGCGGTGACGTCACAGAATCCCGCCAGTCTCTGATTGGCTTCATCTCTGCACATGTCATGCAGGCCATGCCCTCTCCTCCCAGAGTGCTTTGGCCCCATGTAACGCCATGTGCTCGCAGCCATTTTATCAAACAAAAGCCCCACTTTGTTCACCCGAAGTACCCCAAACTTCGACTTCGTTCAGAACCGAAGTTTTCCTGAAATTCTAAACGAATTCCACTTCGTTAGAATCAATTCGCCCATCTCTAGCCCTGACCAAGAGATGACAGGCCTGACGTTCCTGCAACCGACAATGCGCTGGTTTGCGTGTTGTCGCCAGCACTTGAAGGAGCACCTTCTCTTGTACCTATAACTCCTACACCCCTCTTTGCTCGCTTACCACCTGCATTTCGCTCCATGTTCAGAAAGATAAAAATTTAAGAAAGTATGGAAGAGTTTTTGACAGTCTCTTATTAAAAGACGGCAGATCACAGCTATTCTTAAATCCCTCTAATTTCCTACAGCCAACTAGGATTAGAAACTGAAATGTTTCTTGCGAATACCTGTGAAATGCGGTCTGGTGGAAGAACCGTAAGACAAAATCAACAATGTTCCTCCTTCAGTCCCAGGGATTTACAAATTCCCAGTAGGACTAGGAATTGATAGTTTTCAACAAAATATCATACAAGTGCGCTATCTGCGCCAAACTGAGATTTAACAAGTGCAAAAAAACTATTCCGAAGTTACACGGATGAGAAATTGTGTTTTTTTGCAGCGATGACAAACGAGAACAGTTGCTAGAAAATTTTTCTTATCAGAATTGTCGTACAACGTGGCTATTTGAAAAACTAGGGCCGCACCAAGTGCAATACAGCTATTTAAAAACTATTCGGATAATAAAAGGTATTTTTTGCACCTATCAAATACACCTGCGGTGACTTGAAAATTGCTGTATTCAAATTTAACAATATGAATCAAGCTGGCCTGCGCCAAAGTGAAAAAAACACCTATCTGAAATGTATACGGATAATAAAAGGTATTTTTGCACCAAACAAATACACCTGCGGTGACTACAAAATTGCTTATTTTAAAATTTTTGTCAGGTGGCTTATGAACCAATGGCCTGCC